>JAUZNC010043469.1:0-17004 GCA_034780395.1 Vannuccia rotundouncinata | reverse complement strand
TTCATGGTTGTATGTATATTGTCATAGGATGTCAGCGGTACCTCCAATTTAATTCCCTCAGAATCTCGAAGTCGTTGAAAAATATCACACACTTTTTGTTTATAAATGGCTGACGGATTAACACACTTGCGTAATGTAATTTCTTCCTCTTTAAAACGTTGAATTCGTTCCCGAAATTCATCTTGGAGCTGCTTTTCTATCAATGGAAATAATTTATTTAAAAAATATGGCTGTCTGTATATAAAAGATGTCCCGTTACTCGTATGCACCTATTTACTTATTATTTGTCATAGTTAGCAGCGATTATTCTGAGATGACAGACGGGGTTTATAATGTAAATTAAGAAGCGTGGGTTGGTCGTGGAATATTGAATTCTTATTAAAAAATATTATCTATTATATAAAATAAAGAAATGTCTGGTTATAAACGATTTGGTCAAGATGATCGTGAAAAGGCAAAGCAACGCAAAGAAGAGGAAGATCGAAAAAAAAGAGAGGACGAAAAGCGGCGCAAAGAAGAGGAAAAAAAGAGAGCTGAATTTCAAAAGCAAAAAGAAGCGATTGAGCGTCGAGAAAGAAATAGGTAATTCATACACTAGCATACGGACACTGGAGACTAGGAGAATGAGCAGCACATACTATATACCCTTACTGTATCCTTACTGTATACCCTTACTGTATACCCTTACTGTATACCCTTACTGTATACCCTTACTGTATACCCTTATTGTATACCCTTACTGTATACCCGGGAGCGCGGTTACTCTTTGAGCGCAAGCGAGATGATTTCAATATCGAGGAGATATTGAAATTCCCTATATTCTCAAAATCATAAGGCCGTTTGCATGAAAATAAGCCAGAAAAAATGTATGCAAATGGAAAATGTGCCAGAACCGGCATTTACCCACTACTGCCGTAGTTCCAGAATCCAGCAAATCTGTATCCGTCTCCTCCAAAAAGTTTCCAATTCTCAAATCAGAGGCATCTCTATCGAAGGCGGAACTGCCTTCATCCTGAGGTCTAAAGGATGTCGTAGCGGCGAGAGAGCAGTTGAGATTGAGCATACGGTAAGGTCCAGAGGCTCTTCTGCAGAAGTGGACCGGGTTGAAGGAGAGGTTGGTATGGGAGCTGCTTCCATCCGGGGATCTATCAGAGGCTCAACTATATGAGGAGCTTAGATCCAGCCGTTGAAGTCGCCGATGAAATATTCGGCGTCGCCACGAACTGACATCCGGTCTGGAGCGGGGACATATCGCAGAACTCATATGAACTGAAATCCCCAACGACTCCATTGCGAATGACACCTCAGCTGACTGCTCATTAACAGTAAAGCTCATAGTCTAATAAAAGAAAAATAGATAATTTTACAAGTATTTTGTAGTGAAAGAAAAATTTTGGGTATAGCTCCTAGGCCATTTTGAATTAAATACATTTTTAGGAAATCAAAATAAATAAAAATTATAAGTATTTTAAATTAATAAAAATTTGGGCTTCGATCTCGAGCCCTTACTGTAAATAATATTGCTTAAAATAAAATATATATTATTAAAGAAAAAATATATAACTCATACATATATTGAATTAAAAGAATTACTAATTTTGGCGTCGATATCGAGTCTCCCATATTTTATTTAATATAAACTTATAGGTGGTATTATATTTTTCAAATGATTGTATAAAAGCGTGAAAATAATTTACAAAATATAACAAATATTTACAAAATGTTATAAATACTTTAAATTATTGTCAATTTGGGCGTCGCTCTCGTGCGAATATTAAAATGACTTGTAAATAAATAAAGGAAATATTATAATATTAAAAATATATACTGCACAAATATAATGTTATTAAAATTTTTAACAGTAGCAATTCTCGTCATGCAATCTATCGTTGCCAACCAATATGAACAGGAGTATTCTGACAAGGCTCAATGAGTCTACTGATCAATAGCTGATATGGAACTCTACAGACATTCTTCTCAATGGTTTACCCTCTTGCGCCCGCCATTAATAGAGTATTTAAACCATATCCACAGGCTCATCCCATGCAAGGCGCCATCATAAATTAAACTTAATTAAAGTATATGTACACATGGTAAGATTATATTAGAACTTTGCATTGCCATACTGTGTCTCATTAGTCAACTAGTTAAAAAATAATGTAAAATTTTTGCAAAATATATTTTCAAGTAATATCTCAAAATAGTTGTAAATAAAATTTATTTCTAAAATATAAGTAAGAAAAATAATGATTTTTTAAGTTAATTTACATTTTTTTTAGATTTTTAATTTTTTTTAAATTTTAAAAATTTTTTAAATTTTTTAAAATTTTAAAATTATTATTTTTTTATTTTTTTATTTTTCAAATTTGAAATTTTGTTTAAAAAATAATAATAATAATGAAATTAATAATAATAATAATAGTATGCACTTACTCTAAGATAATAACACAAATAGTCAAGGAAAAATAATAATAAAATGCGGACGAGAGCGACAAAGAGGAACCGTCTAAGAGCAAGAAAATATGGGAAAGAAAACAGTGAGGGAGACACCTTATTATATTTTTTCCAGAACTAAGCGGACTCCTATTGGATAATAATTTATCTAGCAAAGGGGTAGACAAAAGGGGAGGGGGGCGGGGTGGTAGATGTCCCTATCTCCTACTACTCGTGTCTCTATTGTATAACGCAAACTCTTTTCCATGCACTATATCGCATTGCTCTGGGCCATGTATTTTTGCTAATATTCAGTTTATAGAAAACCGAATGCCATCTAACGATTGTTTTGTATATTTCTCTCCGTTCGGTTTTCTAATTGAAACAAAATAATCCGCCAAAAATTCGATCAAGTTAATTTTTTTTCAATATTTGCAAGATCATCATGAACTTTTTTTCTTTGAGATAACTAAGTAAAGATTTTTCGTTCGTAGTGTCCACATATATGGTGTTTTTCGAGTATGTATTGTCATGTACGCGATCAAGTTAAGTAAAATCAAATTTCCGTTAATTTGACATGAATTGTGAATTTGAAAAGTGAACATGAAAAGTGAAATTAAGTATCACATATTCAATATATTCAAATTTTTGAATAAAACCAGCAATTGACAATATGGTTATAAGGGTTATAAGTAAAGAAAAATTCTATATTAATTTTTCTTAACTTATTACCATAAAATCAATATTAAATATGATTTTACATCTTACATCTTATATAATTTAAATGATAACATAGATAATAAAATTCTATGATTTACATTATTATAAAAAATAAATTCTGAAAATATCTATGACTAAATTTATATATATAATTAATTATAACTAATTCAGATAATAATTATGTATAGGAGAATCAATGAAATCGAATGTTCTTTTTTAATAGGTTTAGAGAGGACAATTGTGCAAGATTCATTAGTTTTCTGGGGAAACTTTTTACTGTGGGGACATATTGTTTGGACGGTCCCCACTATACCGATAAAGGCACTACGCACCAACTTATACAAGTCGCCACAGTATCAGTACGATGACATTTATCAGGTTTATGACAATATGATTTATAATTGCGACAATTAATGTTTAATAAAATATTATTGTACTACTGTTTTAAAAATGAGTAATGAGAGTATTAAATCAGAAATAATTATTCCCTTGAAATTGGAAAAGTGCCTCTTTTTTATACGATGATATCTATTATTACTAGAGAGTGCAGCGATCCAGTTTAATAATAGATATCAGAGTATATAAATAAACTTTTCCAATGATGGAATGTACTTTTTATCAATGAGCATATCCTTTTTTTAAATACTTATGCCCCACGATCTAGCATATAAATAGATTTTTTCCTAATAATAATCAATTTCTATTATATACAAAAAAGTTTTGTAAAAGTGTACAGAAAAGTAAGAAAGTATATAGAAAAGTATTTTGCCTCGATAGAAAAGTAAAAAGTGTAAAGAAAAAAATATACTTTTCAACACATGCATAAGTAGTAAGGGATAGTGACATCTAGGCCAACAAAGGATCCTTTGTTCTCTCCTATATTATTTAGCAATATTATTTACAATAAGGGCTCGAAATTGACGCCGACATTTTTAATAATTTAAAATACTTGTAATTAAATACATTTTTATTTTAATTTCTAAAAAAAAAATGTATATAATTTGAAATGGCTTAGGAGCTATGTCAAAATTTCTCTTTCACTACAAAATACTTGTAAAATTATATATTTTTCTATTTTAGACTATGAGCTTTACTGAAAATGAGAAGTCAGATGAGCTATCATTCGCAATAGAGTATTTGGGGATTCCAGATCCTAAGAGTTCTGTGATATTTCCCCCCTCCAGAGCGAATGTTAGATCAGCTGTCTGTTCCCAGGAATTTTAAGAGTTCGTGGCGACGCTGTCTCCAATCCCGGCCGAGTATTACGTCGACTTAAACATCGGCGACTTCAACGGCTGGATCTAAGCTCCTCATATAGTTTGGCCTCTGATAGATCCTCGGATAGAAGCAGCTCCCACACCAACCTCTCCTTCAACCAGGTCCACTTCTGCAGAAGAGACTCTGAAGCTTACCGTATGCCTAATCTCAACTGCTCTCTCGCCGCAACGACATCCTCTAGACCTCAGGATGGAAGCAGCTCCCCCTTTTATAGAGATGCCTCGGGATTTCAGAATTACAAACTTTTTGGAGGAGACGGATATAGATTTGCTGGATTCTAGAACTACCGCATCGTGTCTATCTACCCCGTCAGTTCTAGTGGAGTTTGACTTAGACGAATTTCTAATCGAATCAGTCTCGATGCAGGAGCAGATGGAAATGTAGAGTTCGCTACAGCTCTATCGGATACTATACCGTCAGATAGAGACTCGTCGGATTCTGGAACTGCGGCATCGCGGCTTCCTGCCCTGCTAGTTCCAGCGGAGTTTGATTTATATGACTAAGTCATCAATACTCCAACACCAATCTCTACTCAAGACCAACCCCTTACATTATCACTAGCAGTATAAACCTCTCCAGCACCGACCCCTTCAGCCTCACCAGCAGTACCAGCCTCTCCCGCTTCCTATACAACATCAGCCTCCACATCTTAGTCAGCCATGTCCAACATTGGCTATAAACGAACGTACAAGTGTGGGCAATGCTTAACTTTCTTCACGGACTATTCTGAGCTTCATTCCAATCGCCAGAACTGTTTCCCACAACCCATACATGTAATTGAGAAATATGAAAACGAGGTCGTACACCGCTATCAGAACCGTTCAGCCATGGAGGGTGCTGTACGTAACATCAGGTTTGAGCCTGTTGATACCCCCATCCAGCCTCTCGAGTTTCTTTCATCCATTCGAGAGGACATCAACCGCACGGTGACAACACTTCTCAGCGGGTGCACAAAGTGCAAGATCTAGCCCGTTCTCTCCATGACAATTCTACAAATAGACCCCACCACTTGATACATTCTTCGCCTGGAACAACAAATCTTTCACTTCCAGCAATTGTTGTATCAAGCGATATGTTTTTCGAGGATGTAATCGTAAGTATATATTTCTCTCTATCTATTTCCCCCTATATTTCTCTCTTCCACTATAAATGTTATGATTTTCCTAGGCTGGGCTCCTAAGACGTGTGGAGGATTTTTTCCAGAATGGATAAAACTGGATCATCGAGACGGTCGATTGGTTCGACATGAGGATCACTAGCTATCACAGCATACCTCATCGTCGTGGCCATGGTGCAGTAGAACTCCCACCAAGACTCAAGATGAAGAAGGCTGTCATCAACAACGACAATGAGGGCAATAACGACTGCTTCATGTACGCAATTCTCTCCATTCTACACTATGATGATATCACTTCTCATCGATATCGAACAGCATCCTATGACATGTGGGCTAATGAGCTCCACTTAACCGGTCTCACTTTCCCCATAACGGCTGTTGATATCCCACTGTTTGAGAAGTTAAACCCGGGTATTTTTATAAATCTGTTGGAGTGGATTGAGGAGAATGAAGATCACCCTCTACGCATGTTACGCGCCTGTGGCTAACCTCGACAGCATATCGACGATCGTGAACATCTTGACAGTCACTCCGGTTAATGACGGAAAGTCTCATTATGTCGGAATCGCCAACCTTAACTGGCTTCTCAATTAATGGTAAGGAGGTAAACAATCTCAACGAGGATGCAAGCACTGCGAGCGTTGTCTCCAACCATTTATAAAGGAAAATTACTTGAATAATCAACGACAATACTGCTACACAGGTCAGCCAGAGACACTAGTACCATCAAAGGAGAAGACCCATCAAGTATTTGAGAAGCATCATGCCGTACAGCGCCTGCCCTACGTCATCTACGATGATATCGAGTGTTTTCTGCAAAAGAATGGGAACAGAATCGAACATAAAGCAGCTGCTATATCGTACCTCCTAGTACCACATCCAGGACTTCGAACCGCTCCAATCGACAGCTCTTATCAGGTTTTCGCTGGTGACAACTGTGTGCACACGGCCATGATTGCACTCACTGCTCTGGCCAAGGAAGTGTACGAGTGGAACCAGGTCAACGCCCGACAAGCTGTACAAATGTCAATTAGAGAGGAGTCTACTCACCGAAAGACAAGGCTCTGCTACATCTGCTCAGACCGCTTCAACCCGAACGACAAGTCTAGGAAGAAGTGGAAAGTGCGTGAGCATGACCATCTTACTGGTAAGTTTTCATGTTATAATTATTATTATTTAATGAAATTATATTAAATTATATTTTTTTTAATTTTTCAGGTGCGTATCGAGGTGCAGCCTGCCAGGAGTGTAATTGGAAGATGAGGCTTCGCAAAAACTTTCTCCACATGTTTTGCACAATTTCCGGGGTTATGACTCGCATATCATCTGCGCAGAGGGTTTGGGCAAGGTCGGAGGGTGAGACGTTTCGGACAGACCATGGGTAAGTTATATGGCGATGGACGCATAGTTTGAAGTGAGGAAGGCTACACCAACCAACACACGGGGAAAGAAGATAAAAATCGGGTTCCGTGACTGACTGCAGTTTATGTCGGCCTCGCTGGATTCCCTAGTGAGCAATCTTGCTCCACACTAGCTCCGACATACCCAATCAATTTTCAACTCGGACAACACCTTCACCGAAGTTGCTCTCTCCAAGGGAGTATTCCCCTACTCTTACCTCACCGGACCGGACCGCCTCAGAGAAGACCAGCTACCTCCCAGAGAAGAATTTTTTGACGATCTTAGCCAGCAGGAGTGCAGCACTGATCGCTACTCACGCGCGCAGAAAGCCTGGATTCTGCTCGGTTGTGCAACTCTGGGAGACTACATTTTGGAATATCTACGCCTTGACGTCTACTTACTTGCCGATGTTTTTGAGACCTTCCAGCAGCTAATACTAGATGAGGATGGTATATATCCGGCCTACTATATGACTCTACCCGGTCTCTCATGGGATTCGGCGTTTAAGATGACCGGTACTTAAAAGAAGTATATATCTTTCTCTTTATTGCATAATGTTCCCCTCCATTTAATATTAAATATTTTATTTTTTCAGGTCCGACTTCTCGCACATGCTGAGAGATATTGCTTTGTGGAGAGCGATATTCGTGGGGGTATGACCTTCGTCAATACTCACCACGTTTCTTCCAACACACCCCGCTATATTCGGGAAGACTATGGAGAACGTCAGTAAACGGTGAGTAATATCTATTAAAATAATTTTTTAGTTGATTTTCTATTATCTATAATTTCCATCTTTTAGAATGAAGTTTCGCCTCTGCACCACACAGAAGAGCCTGCTCACCTTCTCTTCGAGACCTGAATTCCACAGTTCAGTCATTTTTAATGATAGTCTGATTGAGGTTCACCTCGCTAAGGACCAGGTTATATTGAACAAACCTATCCATATCGGACAAGCCGTCCTCGATCTCTCCAAGCTCATTATGTAAAAGTTACATTATGAATCAGCTCGGTGGTTCCATCAACATCATGGGCGGGGACACCGACTCCTTTTTTCTGAAGACAACTGGAATTAACGTCGGGAGGGATCTCATCCCTATGCTTAGGAGAGACGAAGTGTTAAACACCTCGAACTATCCAACCACAAATCCAGACTTCTCCAACATATGCAAGGTGCGTATAGGATGTATCGGGAAACCGTTTCGCAAGTAGATTCTGCTCCGGCCGATGTGCTACTCCATGTTGGCCCTTGACGACGAGGAATTAAAGCGAGCCAAGGGAGTACGACGGGCTAGGCTGAACATGGAGATCACTCACGAGAATTACAAAAAGGCCTTTCAGGAGCAGACCACATTTTCGCATACACAACGGCGTATCGGATAGAAGAACCATCAAGTGGAGAACTTTACATACTCAAAGAAAACTCTTTCTTTCTTTGAGGATAAGAGGGCATGGCTGTCTTTAAATCATAGCCTGCCCTATGGTAATTATAAACTTAATGGACCAAGTGAGAGACCTGAGAGGAAAAGACAGAACATTCTTCCTCGCATGTGTGAGCCGGAGGCAAAGAGACCTCGTATTGCATAGTATAATATATTTTATCTCTCTCTTAAATGTAAATATATCTGTACATAAAGAGTTCTATATATTCAAAAATTTTATTTTCTCAATGATATATGGAGTTTTTATATTTTATCAGAGTTGTGGACAACAGAGTTTTATTTTTCTCCAAGGTAAATGGAGTTTTTTATAGAGTTACAATTATATTTTTCTCCAAGTTAAATGGAGTTTTTTACAAAGGTTGATTTAAATGTTTTCTCCAAGTGAAATTATGTTTTTTATAACTTTTTATCTCGAATGTGCGAGTCAGTGGCATTGATGCCGTGAGTGGGTTTTATTTTCATATCGTATAACTTTTTATGAGCGCCCAAAATTACGTATTTATCCTATTTTTTTATAATATTACATGAATTTATCTCTTGTGATATTGTAGGATAATATACTATGATTTTTTTCATCTTTTCCCACTCATTAAACAGTTGTTGTTTCTGATTTTAATTATTAAGACTTAGACAAAGTAAAATGTTTATTTCATAAAATAAAAGTTTCTATTAAAAGATATACAAAATTTAATTAAGATTAATTTAACTGTAGTAAATCAAATATAAAGCATAATAAGACGTATATATAGTTGATAAAAAAAATGTTTATTAGATCAAAGAATTGTTTAAGATCGTTTACGAAAGTGTAAAATTAGAACAGTTTTCCCCTCATTAAAGGGTACTACACGACACGTATCATCACATATTTTAATTGCCATATTATCGATATAACTCTTCATGCAGGGTACATATGTCGGATTATTATAGATAATGTCCACGTTTTCACCAAAAGCAATAGTAGGGAAGCCAACTGTTCGCAAAAGCGGAACAAGTGAGTTTCCAACAATCATCTCAGAACATGTATCACAATAGAATATAGACTATGAATTCCTCTCAGTAGAATTGGTGAATGTTTGGCAGTTGAGGTTTCAGTTATTTCTGATTGAGAAAATGCCAGAATATGCTCCAATTCTTCCTAATGAAATAGAGATATTTTCTGTTCACCTTCTTACGGAAAGTCCCATTTGAATCGATTTAAAGCAGCATCAAAGGAGAGACTGATCCCATAGTCTTTATGTAGATTTGTTTTATTGATATTGTTTACCAATTCTACTGATGATTTATAATAACCAGATGGAATGGGATAATTAGTTGATTTTTTAGGTATCCATTTTATAATAGTTTTACTACTAGTGTTTACAGCACTGGCTATATGAAATGGTGAACTTTTGTCAGTCAAACTTGGTTTAATAATGATAATTTTAACCCCATCAACAGTATGTATTGCAGGTGGAAATGGTGCTTTTATGTCCTTGCACTTGACTGAATAATCGCTTTAAATTTATAAAGCCATACAATTTGATCCATTCTTCTGAAGGCATCCACACGGAAAACTAGAGGATCAAACCCTAGTATAATAGCAAGCTGTTTGCTTAAAACAGTTTTTTCATAACTTTTAATTTTTTCATCCACTTCAATTATGAATCTATCCTCCTTAGAGTCATAGTTTAACCATAAGCCATCAATATACATTTTGGTCCACATATTAATGCTGGTGTAAGATTTAGTATTAAAATATATTCCATTTGTCTTTATTTTTGTATCCGCAATTGGTGATAATCGTGTCATATAAAACTGAATAAATTATTTTTTTTCCGTAACTTTTATGTCGAAAGATTCTTTGTCTATGGTTTTTATGCTATTCACAAATGACATTTCCACAAGACCCATTTCCCATTGATCGGCATCGTTTCCGAGATCAATAGGTGTATGCAGTTGAGTGATATATTCTGAGGGCGTATTAGTCTCATCGGAAAAATTGCTGGGGAGAATAATATGAAATCCATTGCTAATATACATCTTCATAAAGTCGATGTATTTAAACCTAGTTGCATATTGTTTATACACATCCCTTAAACAATTATTAAAAAAATAGCAAATTGAGTTGATCAATCTCGCTTTTTATTCAAATTATAATAAGAATGTATGTATACAAATATTTCTAAAAACAGCATTATCAAATTTATATCCATAACTAATAAAAGTAGTACATAATTATGGAAAATAATTTTCAATATGAGTGAGCACATATGAGTCAGCATTTTTACATGTGAGTAATTGTTTTTGTATATCATTCATATCATGTTTAAGCATAAGACGGTGATATAAGTAAAAGAGACAATAAACACCACATATAGTAGTTAATGGTCCCTGAATAAACTGTCTATTGAAAATCTAACCTCGCGGACAATGTTTATTCATCCAGATTTGAAGGCGGGGTGGGGTCGGTTCTCCAAATGAGTCAAACACTTCTCCACGATTATTTTCGAGAATGACCACGGCAATCCAGTGCGTCCCTGGTAGATTAGCAGTGTCTGTATTGACTATAAATGCGAGTGATCTATTTTTAGGATTTGGTGGTAGCTGATTGAGAGGATATACTCCGAGGAAATAGTTTTGTGAAAATTGAGTATTTTTATTGATAATTAGGCTGATTTCCTGACTAGATAACATTTCAACCCTTATAGTCGACGAGAACGTCACGCTATCGTGTAATTTCCACTTTTCCATCAAATATCGCCATGATTATTATATTTATAGTGTTTGCAAGTGCATTAGCAAATTTGAGCTCCAATCGAAGATTACCCTCCTGATAGGGTTGAGCATGTTCCGACAGAGAGAGATCAGGTGTTAGATTGAAACCGTAGAGGTTATATCCACCTGAAGCATATTCCTCAAGTGTAATATCAAAATCCTAATTGTAATTTAAAAGCTCGAGACTTTGTAGGAGAGTCATGTATTCAAGAGTGCACATACCAGTTGTATAGTTGGGAGTCAGTGGTCTTAAGGTTAGACTTGTACCATCCTTATAGAGAGCCATATGATTCAAATTATAATGTTGAAAGTTAAAGGGATTTGTTGTAACATCTCCATTATAATCCTTATTATCAACCATTCCCACAATAATCAACTTGGGCATATGTCCACAAAACAACATCTCCTTATTATGACTCATGCTCCCCTGTGGGATGGTATAAGTAAAATTTCAGTATGCTGCACTGGATATATTGCATTGTGGGTTAGAAGTTGTCTCTCATGCTCCAAAATGATACTTAGCGCAATTTTAACTCGTCGGATATTTAGCACTGCAACCATAATTTTAATTCTTCCACCATCAAACCTCATATAGAAATCAGACTTGGCTCGAATAAGTTTAATATGAAAATCAAATTGATTGAGTAGGTATTTATTCTGAGAAATCATATCGAGCCAGTGGGGCCACTTAGTGAAAAGGTTTTGCTATTAAGAGGGCTTGCCAGTCGAGCTACATGACCTACATTCGCGACATCATCAATTTTACCAGCCGAATCTTTGGAAAAACCTCTTGCGCTAGTTGGGAACCATTTTTTAGATTGGAGAATTGAAGCAAATTGCTGAGAATAGCACGATAGGGATATAGTTGTACTCCTCCCTTCAGCTGTGTCTCACCCATAATCAGTTTGACATCAGAGAAGAGACTATGTAGAACATTATTGACGGGAGCACATGTTTGGGAATTAGATTGTGTAAAATCAGTTCCATCTGTTTTTACAACTTTACAGTTTAGCTTCAAACAGGTAACATTTAGATCAATACATTCATCAGAGGAACCGGAAATGAAAAATTCTATTGGGGATGAATATCCACCCATTGCGCACGCTCCAAAACCATTTGCATCGGTCGTTGATCAAAAAGACCCAACTCGGACTTGGTACAGGGACAATCACTATCAGTAAGCAACATTCTTAAAGTCCAATATTCCTTGTCGAGGTAGATTTATATGTTCTCTTCTTCTTCTTTTTGACTAAGTGTCTACGTTGCACTTTTCATTTCTTGGATGGAGGAACATGTGATTTTTTAATTTTGTTTATAGGCCTCTTACGACCGGTTAGAGTCTTTTGGTTAGAGTCGGTGGGAGCTAGAATATCCTGTCCAATATATTCACGACTTATGTCACCGATTTCATTCGTCGTACGCTTTCTGAGATTTTGACGAATATCTTTATGATTTCATGTAACAACATCTCCAAAAAGACCTTTACCAACTTTAACAGCAGATTGAGCAACACGTATACCAGCTTTTAACATGTGTGACATTAATTTTCTAAGAATAGGAATTGCAAATCTTCTAATGGTGCTGAAGAAACCTCCTCCAATTTGAAGTCGACTATCCGCATATACGGGCATGGATGGAAATCTACCACCTCTCATCGGCATCGAGTGTCCAAGCATGATTAGTTCTTAAAATGGTATCAAATTTCTTCATAAATTTTTATAGACGCTTTCGAAAGTGCAGTGTAACAACAGTTTTTTCTTTGATAAATGGCGCAAGTTTACCGGTATCATCACATATTTTAATCGAGATGGTGTCAATTAAACGTTTTATACAGGGAACATATACCGGACTATCATATTGAATGACGATAGAATCACCAAAGGCGCATGTTGGGAAATGTAAAGTGCGAAGTAATGGTACCAGTGCATCACCGACAATCATTTCCGATCATATATCACAGTATACATATAGAGAATATATACCATGTCGCAGATCTGGGGCATGTTTCGCCTTTATTGTTTTTGTCAGTCTGGTTTTATCAAATCCGAGAATGTGTGAGATATTTCGATCCAAAAGGAGTTTAGTTTTAGAATCATTTGGGAAAATCCATTTAAATCTATTCAATGCCGTATCATATTCGAGATTGGTATTATATTTAGTCTTCAATGATGTTTTATTAATGGCTTGTTCAAGCGCCATAGCGCTCTGATAAAGGCCAGGTGGGATGTAGACTTTTTCATGCTGATCTAGTTCTGTTTCATTCACGATTTTGACAGTATTAAATCTATAGTCGCTATTATAATCATGATGTTTCATAGGTACGACCAATAATTTATTTATTCCACGAAAATTATTGATAGCCGGAGGATAATTTGCTACAAGACTGTGTTCTGTAGATGTGAAATCCTGTATATTTTATGCATGTTTTTTCTGAAGGTGAAATCTTCCTAAAATATCGCTATTAGCGTTTAGAGAATGAAATCCTAATATAATAGCCAAATGGATGGTTATAGTGAGTTTGCGAAAAAATGTCAAATTCTGTTTGAAAACGTAGCGTTTACTGACTGTATTATATATCAGAGACCATTTATCTCTAAAAATATTAACTATCATTTTCATGACAAGATATTGCTTTTTTCCAATTTTTTCAATTGTATCCCTAATATCCACATGAGCAATATTGCCGCTCTCAAAAGTAGATAGTATATTTTCTTCTGGTAGCTTATCAATTATAACATCTTGAAATTGAACAATCTTATTCGTTGAAGCTGTAATAGTCTCTCCATCAATAGTATTGAGCGCGTTTATGAAAGATATCTCAACAAGTCCCATCTCCCACTCATCAGAAGTATCTGGAAGCTCAATTGGATTGAGTAGTTGGGTTAGATACTGAGACGGGGTTTTTCCTTCTTCTGCTTTATAGTTTACATTGCTGGGTAGGACAACATGAAAACGGAATTAGTATGGGGCATCTTGAACTCTCTCAATTTTGCTATATTTTATTCATGTTGATTGTTTATAACCCCGCCAACGGACAAGCGCCTCTTTCTTCATCCCTCTCCCTCGTGTACGCAATATCTGATTAATTCTAGTGTATCCTTCGCGATCACTCACGGCCTGCAATTCCTGATTATAGAATGAGCCTGCAATGATTTCACTATTATTCAGTGTACGTATACGATAGGTGACCTGGTTAAACTTTGAATTTACACTATGCACGATAAATTTCTCTTCAGACCAGTTGGATTCATAACCTTTGTCAAAGGTTGCCTTATGACGAGAAATTCGTACACGATCTCCCATAGCAAATTTTGTCTTCTTTTTCTTGGTTGAGTCATTATTACTTTCTCCATGTACATATAACCATACATCTGTTTCATTTTCAGACGTAACATCTGCAGGGGCCATACCAATAGTACGTCCAAACTTTTCTCGGAGATAATTTCGTACAAGTCTATTTTTAAACTCAAGACCCCGGAGCACTCACCATGTGTCATCTTTCTGAATAGGGTTTTAAAGGCAGCATGGAGTGAGACGGCTGATTTTCGCTTAATTGGAACTGCCGATGCATAGCGTGAGAGAATATCAATTACAGTCATCAGATAGCGATAACCATTGTTCTATTGTTGCATTTCTACAAGGTCCGTTTGCCATTTTGAATCCATTTTTCTCAACATATATATCCGAAGGGGAAATTTCCGTCGTGCTGGTTTGTGTAGAGAGTAGGCCCACTGATTTTTATAACCAATTTTCTACTCGTTTTTGAGGGAGATTACTCGCCTTCATCAACGGTTTGACTCCTCCGTATGAACCGGGAAGTAAAGCGTTGTAGTAGAGGCCACTTAGAAAGTTTGTGATCGTCTAGCACAGTAGGCATTATTACACTCTATTTGAATATTGAGATTATTTTCAGAATCTGTAGGTTTATTTAGACAGCAGCAGCAATTTAGAAGTAAATAAAGAAGAATATATGCATATATTGTTTATGGTGCGGAAGGAGTTCCCCATAACGATAATGGATCGGTTTGTTCATAATCAGATTGGGACTCTTCCTCATTATTAGAGGATACTTCTCTAGTAGGAGGGGACTTTATAGATGCTGTAAGATGGAGGTAAGTTTATAATTCCGGGTAAGAGTGTATGAAATAATTCCCATCCATTTAATGTAATATCTTGGCGAGCATGTTTAGGAGAATTTTTGGAAAAATAGATTAGGTCTAAAATATGACTTCCTGGTATTAGTCTTGAATCAATTGTCACCCACCACTCCAGCATCATCCCATTCAAGACGATAACTATATAGAATTTTTTAAAAAATATCTTAAGCTCGTTTCCTACGCTGTGTTGCAAACTTATCAATTGATGTTTTTATAATTTTAATGGAGAGTGGATCTTTTTTAGAGGTAGGAGGTGGAGGAGGAATATTTTCTTTAGATGACTGCTCTGCTGATCTGGTCATTTTTCGCTCATTCAATAATGTACTTGCATATATTTTTTTGCTGCTCATCGATCGGTAAATTCTCATTTGTTACAGTAGCAGGTTCATTCATTTGCATACGTGTATACTCCAGTTCTGGAATGATAACTATGCGGCGGAAAATAGTATTTGACATTTTAATTTCCTGCGATTTTATTGACGATTGCTCCTGCACCTGCGGCTACAGCTCCTGCGACTCCTGCTTTTGCGGCGATAGGGGCTGCGGCCGTTGCCAATGCAATAAAAAGAGGGATGAGTGCTAGGAAAATTCCTCCTTTCTGATTGGTTAAAAGTTTACGTGCTTTTTTAATACCTTCCTGTTTACAGTGTACTCTTCCCTTATGATGACGAGTATATGTGAGACAGTTTTTAGCAAAGTTACAAATTTTTTCCCTGTTTGGAGCAAGTTGTTTCTTGACTTTTGGAATGAGTCTTCTATCCTCCTTTAAGTAGTGATAGGCAATCTGTGTTATAGCTCGTATCTTCAGAGGTGATACCTTTCTGATGAGAGTCGTATAAAGTTTTCTATTTCTTCGACTTGCAATGAGTTGGATAATAAATTTTCTAATCTGTTTTTCTCTATGCAAGTTCATTGTTTTTTTTATAAGATATATCACCACCTCTTTCTCTCTTGATTGTTTATAGCTAATGGTGTGGTTTAAAACTACCTGCTGATGGTAGGTAAACGATTTGTGAGGCTTCATTCGGTAGAATTTGAGCACGTATGCGCAACTATTGAGGTGTTTCCTGGTTTTAATCGATGAAGAGGTATGCATGTGCTTTCTTCGAAGTTGCATCTTCAAATGCCTGAGTTAGGAATTTCCCCTGTCTAGGAAACATCTGACGTGAGATTATATCAATCTGACTTGCATTGAGTATTAAGAGTACGTATTTGCTCCTCTTTTCCACCTTGAAATAGATTCTGACTGATTGAAATAACAGTACAGGGTGTTATATGAACCATGCGTGTAAATAAATTACTAACAACCTTCGAGTTTTCCATTTCATTCATCAAATCGAAGTACCATATCGAAGGAATCAGGTAATCATTGATATATGCTATATTCATCCTTATCCATTTTAGGTGCCTCATATTGACTTCCGGTGAACCATTTTATATTTCTTGGTGGCTCATCATATATCGCATCAAGGTGAGTAATCAAATTTTCAACAAATGTTGTCTTTCCAGACATGCTCGGTTCCACGACTAACATGGAGCTCATATGCTTCAGAGTGAAATCCATATTTTTGTTTGGTTTTTGAATGACTCATTTAGACTCTTGTTTATAGTTATTTTAGTATAAAAAGGAAAGATGAAGGGATATTTTTTCATTAATTGGAAAATATTTTGAAAAACGGTCGTATTTTCTCCTGCTCTCATC
>JAUZNC010043458.1:0-17005 GCA_034780395.1 Vannuccia rotundouncinata | reverse complement strand
TTCGATTCATTGTGCCCTTTGGAATTGCATCTTTCAGTGATTTTACTAATTCATTATCACTAACAGGATAAGAAAACTAGTTGTATTTGCCTGATTGTCATTTTCAAATACATCAGCCAAGAAACGGTTGTCGACTCTATTTTCATTTATCTGTTCAAGTTTTGGCTGATTGTCATTTTCTAATAAATCAACAAACGGAAACAATATAGTGGACAAAAACTTCGCTGTTTGTCAACGCTTTTGAGTAGCTTCCTACTGTCATTTCCTGTCAAGGTTTCACCATTGTAGTGTTGCATTTCAATGTTGCATGATATGAGCCACTTTTCGGCGTCAGGCCAAGCTGCCTTCATGTGCTTGAATATGAGACAAACAGAGCCTGTCATAAGGGGCAGTTTGGGTGGAGGAACATGGCGAAGTACTGGAGAGATTAGCACTACCTTTGATCAAAATTGAATGGACGACACAGCTGAACTTCTTTGCGTCCTTTCTGCTAGACACTGATGCATCGTAGTAAGCCTAGAAAGACAAATTCAGGGATCCAACAGTTCGTGAGTTTCCTTTCATATGCAACGAGTATTAATTGCTGTCACACCAGCAACACGGAAACATACAGCTATGAGACATAAAACCGAGGAGGATGTTACAGAGCTTTAAGTTGGTTGATACATGAATGTTTCTTTCTTTAATTAAATACAAGCCGATTGCCGTCCATAGTATTTTAATGTTGGTATAAATTTCCTGTATCTCTGGTCCAATTGCAATTATAAAGCACTTCTTTACACCTGAATCAGAAAACATAGGTTTGCTTGCGCTTGATGTAATTTCTACTCCTCGTATTGTGATGCAAGACAGACAGTGTGAATTTCATGAAACCACCACCACAACCGATTTTATGTAAATGGCCTCATCACATGTTTGTAGCGACAGCGAACACTTAAATTTAATTCCTCCTGAATAAGAGATTATTTTCAGCAGTTAGCTGCTTACTTGAATGTGCAGAACTTGCAGAACAAGTTCCACATATATCACAAAGTAATCGATCGTCATGAATGTTGTAGTCCTCCAGGATGTGTTTTTTTATTAGTCAGTGTGAGTGTGTTTTCACTAATATTTCGAATTTCTTTTGATTTAATGTAGGAATTGTTTGGGGTCAAACCATATATTGACCCTACTATATATTAATATCCGACAATTAATAATAATGAACAGCTGAATTAATTATTTTCAAATTTAAATTGTGATTTGTGCATGCATAGAAGTCATAATATATTAATTATATCAATATATCAATATCTTTAATATCTATCTATCTTCAATTTAATATTGATTAAAGACGTTTATGGAAAAGTCCACTTGTCTTAACATATTTCATAATTAGACAAAAAAGTGAATTCAGATTATGACGTCATAATTTAGAGGAAAATTAGACATTAGAAGCAATAATGTGACTATAGAAACATCTATGGACATTAAAACTGTAAAAATGGATAGGTAAGACCCACATTAATATACATTTGTAATACATATATATTCTTTAAAATGCTTCGTTTGCAATTTATTGACAAAATAACATATGACTGCAGGCCGCCATATTGGATTATGAGGTCATAATTGTTTTTCCTTAAAATGAGATTTTGCTGATTAGTGTTTGCTGATCTTCAGAGTCTATACTACACAAAAATGCAAAGTATTAGTCTGGTTAATTTTTCATCATTAATTAAAGTTGCTTTGAGAACACCGTGGCGATAGAGAGATAAATATATAGAGATAATAATATAATAGATAGACATACAAATATATATAAATATATATATTATATCATTCAATGACATTAATAAACGTCTACAGAGGAATATATCTATATTGATAATTAATACTAAATGGGAGTTATTAATGAATTTCAATTATATGCGGTATAATAGTTTCTTTTTAAAGGGGGAATTCCAAATAATAAATATATGATAATGAAAAGCCTATTTAAATAGATAATATTGTTTCAATTCCTTTTCAAAACGAAACTAGTTCTTTATATAATTAAAATGCACTCTGAACGTGTTTTGATCCTTTTGTCGGTATAGACATATAGACATACTAAATATACTAAATAGACTAATTGTTTTACTAAACTAAATTTAATTAAAAATTAAATCTTTAAAGTTTTCACGTAATTTAAATGTTTCCGACAATTTTTTATATTTGAATAAATTATTCATTATTTTATATATTTTTAATAATTCTAACTATATTATTGATGTGAAATGACAGAATACTTACCTTTGTTACATATTTTGGATACTTTATCATCTCCTCTAGAAGAAATACAATCATGGGCTGTTGGATATTCATTATTATCTATAATGGTTGATTCTATTAATAATAAAAAACAACCTTGTGATATCTGTCAACAATTATATCCTGAATTAATGACTTATGAAGAATTTCAAAATGCAGAATATGATCTAAAAATCAGCAGTTTACCTACACTTCAAAATATTAATGTGTGTAAAAATGGCCATGCATTAATTTTACAAACTACAAAATCTAATAATCTCTATGGAGATGACATCGAACAATTCAACAAAACAGAATATGAAAAAAGTAATTCAATATTTTTTACTTAAACATGTTGAATTAGAATAATTTTTAAATTATTTTAATGAAATGTTTAATTCAAACATTAAGTTTTACTCTGTCATTTTCTATAGCAATTGCATGCCTAAAATTTTATGCAATTCTTATATGTTTATTTATACAATTAAGCTCTGCATGCACAAAAGCTTTTCAATATATTTGCAATCAAAAAAAGTCCTGGTTTTACTTTAAATTTTAATTAGCCTTATTTTAAAATCAAAACATAAGCATAAAAAGAATATTTCATTGCAATATAATATTCCTATTTTGACTTTCTTTTCTTAATTTATATATTTAAAATTCTATATTCAACTCATTATAATATAATTAAACATTTTTAATAATATATAATAATTAATAATAATATATTAAATCAAATTAAACATTGGTATTTTTTAGTATTATTATCTGAATTTATAAGTGTTTTTCTTTTTACTTCAAAATAATTTTTTATAATATACTCACTAAATATGTTTAATACATAATATTCTTAATTTAGATATTTTTAAGATAAAAATTTAATTTATTATATGTTTAATTAAATTTAATAGCATTTCATTTTATTCTTCATTTTTTAAATATTTTTCTATTATTAATATTAGATAATTTAATCCTGTGGCCACATTCTCTAAATTACCTTAATTCAAGTTCAGTTCAAATATATATTTATAATCAAGAGATTTTAATCAGATAGCAATTAATCTGAAACTATAGATAATAAGTAGCAACATTTTATTTACCAATTTGCTAGCAAGCACTATTCTAAAATTTGAAAAAATAAATATTTAAATACTTTGACTATGCACTTTAAATTTCATTATCTTAATTTCAGTAAGTTTTTTATTTTTTTAATTATCTGTGTTGTTATCTGAATAAGAACAAAAACTAGTTTTAGATTTATTACATATTTAGTCAAATAGCTTTGTTTCTGTAATTTAAATTTTTATATGTCCGATTTATTAAAATGTGTCATAATATATTAATTTTTAAAAATGTTAGTTTTCATTTAGTGTCAAAACACATAATGATATTGCTATACAATGTGAGCCCCAACAAGAATAACAAAAATTCTATTAATCTATATTAATAATCCATGTATTTAAATTTATATAATGTACAACATATCAGTATTTAAAAAACTAAATATATAATTAAATGTAATCTATCTATTTATATGCTTTCCATTATTCTCCAAAAGGCAAAAAGCCAGATTATACACAGTAACCATATTCCAGTCCATACAGTATTATATCTAACCAGTAAACACAATTGTGCTTATTAACTTGACTGTTTAACCTTTTCCTTACAGGCTTCAGGGACAGAAAAGTTACTTCTCAAAATGGTTATATAAATTCAAAATTTTAAGTTAGCCTCCTTATTGTGTCCTCATTGGTTAATTATTTTTGCGTCATTTATAATAGCAGCTAATATGGTGTGACACATTCAATTAGCCTCCTATGCAGATTTAAATATAATATGAACTCCATTTGAAACAATTGAAAACAATCCATGTTTGTCAGTAATATGAGATTATATGTTTGCTGTATTTCATTAGAAATTTGGAAAAGTAATGTGATATTTTAAATATATTATTATTTTAATGTTTTTACAAATGACATTCTTTAATATTTTCATTGATATTTTTTATGTTTTACTGATAAATGTTTTAATAAATTAAGGATTGGTTTTCTATCATTTTAAGTTTTGCAACTAATAGTTGAAATTATATCATTTATTTTATATTACAATAATTTTTTATTGCAGATAATATTGATTCATATATTTTGTGGAAATATGAGGTAAGATTTGAATTTGATAATAGTTTATAATGTATATTATACTAGAAATTGTTAAAACAAATAAAAAAATATTTTTTTTAAAATAAAACTTTTCAAAGTCTACCTCTCAAAACTTTTAAATGACTTGATTAAACTTTCTGTCTGATGAAACCCAATTAAATAAATATTATGCCATATTCTTATTTATAATTTTATATAATTAATTTAAAAATACTTACAGTACTTTTAATAATTTCAAATTCATTTGATTAATTTATTTTACTGATGTGTTATTTTTTAATTTTGCTATTAGTAAAATTTATATAGTTGTCAATGCCTATTTAAATTCTACAACATTTTCATCCATTCAATCAGTGGATTAAATCTTTAGGATTCGCCATCTTCCATGCTCTCGACCATGGTTTAGAAGGAGAGGAAGAGCGACAATTATTGCCGACGACTTCTGATCTTATCGATCTGCTGTCCTTTCCCTTTGGGGAGGAGGAAGATGAGGGCATTGCAGAGGAGGGGCCCAGTGAGGAAGCTTTCGTGGAGGTTGTTCATCGTGCGATCAAGGTGAGTGTCTTGTTTTTAGAGACGGTTGTTACATAAAACTTTCTTCTATTTCTTGTTTTGTATAATATTTATTCAATTGCAAACTTTCTTTTTTTATGTACTAAATTGTATCTCGTTTTTCGTTACTTTTTCCTAACAAGAGCTTTTCATATTATATTTTAAGTTTTAATATAATTTAATGACACTAAAACTTTACTAATGAGGCATCATTACTTAATATTTAGGTAACCCTTTTTCGTTCTTACACATCAGCTTTGCACAGAGAAAGACTCAACACCTCCCGATGAAGTCACTTCTACTGATCTACACATTGAAGCAATACTTGGAGCTCTCTACACAGAAGCAACTGAGCTCTCATTCTTCCTCCACAAAGTATCGTCAGTGGATCAAAAGTTGGCCTCCACCCCTGATGTTTGTTCGGATTCTGATACAAATCATTTGGAGAAGTTGGGAAAAAGGGATTGGGTGAGTTATGTCTCTTATATCTCAATGCTTTTTAATCATACATTGATTTCAAACCAATGAAACGAAATTTAAAAACATTTCTAAACAACTTAACTATGTTTTATTAAATGTTATCGCATTTTCATAAATTGTGTGTTTTATGACACAAAGAAAAACTTTTAAGATAAGACCTTCTAGATTGAGAATTGGTGCAATTATAAATCTGGTATGGTGTATTTCTTTGTTTTGATAAGTAGTACCACATACGGTCGATTGTTTTACTAAACGACGGCCGCTAAATCTATTCAGAACTAATACTCTAATGCGCCTAAAGTGTTTCTTACTTTCTGAGAACAATAATTGTGTGCGGAAATTTTGCAACTGAGGAGTTTCAATCTTCACACACTCTCTCTCTCTCATATTGTTATGATCTTATATAGGACTAGATGATTGTTGCGGCCTTCTAATTTCTTTGTATTGAACTATATTGTGTCATCTTGTTACACCCTCAATGTTATTAATAGAATCTGAAAGTAACTTCAAATTCTAGATGCCTGCATTATAGGTTTTCTCACCCTAAATCACAGTAAAGTACTTATGCTTAACTTAGAAACATCTTTATTGATTATTTTTTCTCAAGAAAATTCTGTCGATTTTATCAACGATTAATTAGTAATGTTTCTCCATATTTGGACATGTATTATAAAATTAAACGTATGTAATATAGAATTATACCGTTATCCATTTTGTGGAAGAGGATAACTTTAACAAAATACTATATTCATTTTTTGTGTAATTCAGATTTTTTCACATTCAAAGTATGCTAAATATAAAAATATGTCTTTAGATACTATCGAGGTGACCAACCTATTTCTGTTTTAACCCTATTCCTATCAGACGCGGTATTTTCTTACCACAAAAGTTTATAAACTTTATTAAAACAGGCTGATTTGATCTATATGGCCAATTTTTCGTGATTTTGCAAAGTAACATTTACTATAATTTTTTATCTGTCAGATACAGCACTCTTGCAAACATGTGAAAACTTTTTACTATATTTAAAAATCGAAAAACTATTTATGTAAATTAATTAAATTATTTAAGTGAAATGTAGGTATTGAAATGTTAGGGTAATGAAACTGTGATACTGAATGAACATAATATACAAATATAATAATTATAAGACTTGTTTAACTTGAGTGGGAATTATAATGATGTGATTACGTATCTATGGCACCCGAGAGAAACAAAAACGTTTTTCACTCTTTAAAAAGGGTTATTTGTGTTAACCATTTAAAAAAGCAGTTTTGAAGTCATTCGTTTTTTAATAATGTATTTTAATTGAAATTTTAGCGTTTAGTCTTAACACATGCGTTTGACATTGACGGCATGTATTAAAAATTTAATTGACCTGGACTTTTGTTGGGATGAGCGATTTGTTCAACAACAAAGAGTAAATATTCGTTTTACCGCCTGTTATAAAGTCACAATCAAATTTTCTGGAAAAAGGACGTATTTTGGGGTAACACAACAAACCTTAACGGCTCGGGGACAAGAGGATTGTGATAATCAAAAACACCAGAACAAGGATTCAGGATTATCACAATATAAACA
This sequence comes from Vannuccia rotundouncinata, assembly GCA_034780395.1. NCBI lineage: Eukaryota > Metazoa > Platyhelminthes > Proseriata > Coelogynoporidae > Vannuccia > Vannuccia rotundouncinata. The sequence goes on along the minus strand of JAUZNC010043458.1, from coordinate 9,962 downwards.
CAAAAACGTAAATAATATTGCTAATATTACACATTATTAATAAGATAAGATAAAATATAATAAAATAATATTATATTATACAAATGTAGCAAAATAAAATATACAATTACCTAAACAAATGTCCAAAGGACGAATATACAAAATATATATTTTGAATATTTTAATTCTACTTACCCGTCTGGTAAATTTTTCAACTAAATTAGATACCACACATTTGTAGTTTTACTTGGGCTTATACACCATTGGTATTGTCAAATTATATAATGTGCACTATGACATCTTCTATAGAAAATAATTAATTAAAAAATAATAACTATACTATAATTTTATTTTATTATGTAATATTAGCAATATTATATATGTTTTTGTTTATATTGAGATGTTCCGGAATCATTGTTCGGGTGTTTTTGATTATCACAACCCACGTGTATATATTTTGTGATTCATCTTGCTTTCTCCATACTGATGGTATCACAACCTCCGTGTCGCTGAGCCGATAAGGTTTTTGTGTTTCCCACCAAATATACGTCCCCTTTCCAGTAAACTTTGTTCTCCTAAACCTGTTCAAAACAAAGATGTTATTGCGATTTTATAACAGGCAGTAAAACAAATATTTCCTTTTTTTAACAAATCGCTCATCCGTTTTTTTGAACTAACGCTAAAATGTCAATTAAAATACATTATTTAAAAGTGAATAACACAAATAACACCATTTAAAAGCGAATAACACAAATAACACCATTTAAAAGTGAATAACACAAATAACACCATTTAAAAGTGAGGAACACAAATAACACCATTTAAAAGTGAATAACACAAATAACACCATTTAAAAGTGAATAACACAAATAACGTTTTTGTCTCTCTCTTTCAAATTTTCTATACGTATCATTTGAAATAAAGTTAATTAAATTTGGAATTAAGCTAAAACTACTTAACTTTCCGATTTATAATTTGGCAAAAAATACCGTGACTGGTATATGACGTTACAAAAAAGAATGGTATGAATAGGGTTGACATTTCGTTCTAATCAAATATTTTCGATCTGTTCGTATATTTAGTTAAAATAAAATATTTGATGATTGTCGATAACTTTTTATAGTTTTATAAATTAGGTAGATATTTGAGATAAATTGTTTTTAGTGGTAAATTATAGTAACTTTAATGCATATTATTTTAAAATATTGTTTTGTATTAGTATCAGTCTGTACTTTCGATATTTACAATTTGCAAAATCAATAAAAATTAAATATAAATATATTTGAAACTGAAACATTGTTTTGACTACTTTAATATTTGGTTTGTACCTTACCTCCAGGCACGAGTATGGTTACAGGTAATGCGGGATCTTCGAGACCACGCTCGCTATCTGATCACCCGGGGGGGTGTCGATTGGTCCGCCAATCAGGGGGAGGTCCCGGTGTCTTGTCAGCGCCGGAGTCACGAGGAGTTTGAGATGACGCCTTATGAGGTGCTCATGTTAGAAATTCGGGAGCGTCGGTATCACTTGAGAAAAGTGAGTTGTCTTTAAACTTCAGTAATAACTTGGTTTGTTTTTAACTCTTCCGTTAAGTAACTGTTTTACGATTATTCGTCCTAGGTCGAGGGAACATTCCCTGTCCATCTGAAGAAGAATGCGCAGGATCGAGTTCTAGAGTTTATAAGATCGCGTCCTCCTCTGAAATCTGTGAGTCTATCACCTTCTTATAGTTCTGCTTCGTTTACATTATTTGTAAGTTATTAAATCATAGAGTTTTTAAGTTTGTCAAATAAATAAAATGGCGCACTGTGAAACATTTATTTGTTGTTATCTCAGGTGAAGAATCGCAGATTGGCCGAGGCTCCCCAGAAGTGCCTGTCAGCTAGAGAAGCCCTGCTCACCAATATCCGCAGCGGGCAATTCGAGTTAAAACCCTTTAACCTGGAAACGGGTGAATATTCTATAAAAATTCTTCTAATTCTATATTTTTCTAAACATTTTAATTCTCTCATAATCATGAAAACTTTTTGTTATAATATTTATGAAAGTTATTTTTTTAATTTATCTTAATAATTGAGTTTCGTTGTGTTTGTTTAGTTCGAAGTCCGGCTAGAAAACTATTGAAACCTGTTCCTGGACTGATCAGAGTTTTTTCTTCTGATAATTCATCGGATGAAGAGGTGATACTTGCGCTTTCCTATTTCACATCATTTACGTGAAGTTGTCTTAAATCTTATACTATATTTTTATCCTCTAATTCCATATTTCACTTCTTCTACTATTATTTTATCCAGTTTCCGTTGTAGTAAACTATGAACACTTCTATTTCAATTCATTACAAACTTTATACACTAGTTTTATGACGTAAACACCCTTTTAACACATCACCGATGAGTAATCCAGCTCTTATTGGTCCAACGATCTATCTGACGCATAATATGCTTCACAGTATATTGTATTCGTTTAAGGTTGCCATGACAGCATAATGTTTACTAGACACGAGCGGTTTTGTTAAGGGATAGATTGGTTATAATTCTTCTCATTATTTTATCCCTATTTTTTGGATAGAAAAAGTTTCTCAAGATTATTGTGTTTAATTCCAATTTAACAGAAGTCTATTATGTCACGAACTTTATAGATTTTAGTTATGCTTATTAATTTATACAATTTTGTTCATTCCATGGCCAAAATATTTATATTGTTTATTCACATTTAGTAAAACGGTTTTATCTTGTTTTATTAATTCGTATTGCTGTATAAATGATATATAAATGATAGTGTCTTGTTAACCATCTATTATTAGGAACCCGATCCATACCAAGATCAAACTGACAACTTGTTTCTCGACGAGAGTACTTGGTCAATTGAAGACCTTCCCCAGCCTTCGTCGTTGATAAATACATCGGCAATGACTTCGGTCAATACTTTTAACGGCCAATCAGTAGAGAGGAAGCCTTCGGTCAATACTCTTAACGGCCAATCAGTAGAGAGGAAGCCTTCGCTCAATAATATTAACGGCCAATCAGTAGAGAGGAAGCCTTCGGTCAATAATCTAAACGGCCAATCAATAGAAAGGAAGCTTTCGATCAGTATTCTGGATAGCCAATCAGCATCAAGTACACCAACACATCGGTGGCGTTCATCACAGTATTGTGCGGAGTTCGCGTTAGAACAAGATGAAAATTTTGTTATGAATGAGACTTCCAATGTTGATCTGCCTCCTGAGCAGGGAAGAAGGGTAAGTTGATCAATTTAGACAATTTAATTTGCTACTAATTAAATTGTATAAACACTGTTTATAGTTTACCATATTTAGATTTATTAATAAAGTATAAAATGAATAATTCGGGAACTGTGAATTCGGGAATTCATCTATACCTGAGATTATTTCTCTATGGTACCTATACATACAGCATTTATGGACTGAAATAGAAACTCTATCAATGCTAATTTAATTAAAATTAATACTCTTTTGTTTTGAATGCTGTCTCAAATATGGAACAAAAAGATAAATTAGTTTCATGGACAGTGACATTTAATGCACTGAAAAAGCATACATAAAATATTTTTAAAATAATTTTTGAAGTTGCACCATCACATTCTACTGTTCGATGACGGCTAGATTGAATTTTAGAAATAGACATAGGGAACATTAACAAGCGAAAGAAAGGTATAGTGGGCGCCTAGTGACTGCAAGTGAACCACACTGAACAAGATAAAAGAACGCATCCTTGTTGACCCAACAGTATCAAAAGATGAAGTAGTAGATGATTATTTTTTGATGAAGTAGTGTTCTGCATAAATGGGTCTGTCAACAAACAGATTTTACATTACTGGGCTCGTGAAATTCCTCATGCAACTTTGGAGAAACCAGAAGAACTGTTACTGTTTGGTGGGGAGTGTTGACATCAACTATGAATATCGACCGATATTGTGATGTCCTGAATCAGCATGTTATCCCATACTACAAGGGCTAAAGAGAGAGAAATTGCTAACAAGATTGTGCTTCGCCACACTACTCCAGTTATAAATCATTCAGACAAAGGTGTGAGTTCTGCATCAACAGTGGCCATGTTAAACATGTGTTACAATTATGTGTGTGTCGCGGTAAGGACCCGAGGTTAGCTCCACCAATCTGGCTTCACCTTCCTCAGATACAGAATTGCCGTCCGCTCGTTTCTCAAACTTTCGATCCCGATGATTCCTCTCTTTCTTCGTTCCCTCTCCCATCTTGGACACTGCCATACGTGATCTTTGACCTCTTCTTCTCCACAGTCCTCGCATAACGCCTCTTCTATCTTTCCCACTCTCGCTTTGTAGTACTTCTCAACTGCGCCATCAACATCTCCTGCTTCCTGTTTCCTTCCTCTCTTTCGATTTTACCCCACAAACCTTCTTCATCCTCTCATCTAGATTAGGCTTCCATTTATCTCTCTCCTCACAACTCTCTTAACAACATGTATGAAATGATGAAGCCGATATAGAGGCAGATGAGGCAGCGAAGTTAAACCAGGATGAAGCAGAATGTATGTTCGACGTTATGAAAGCTAGAATAAGAAATTGCAGAAAGAAGACAGTATGGAAACACAAGAGGAGCGAAGAGATCTACGGGGAAGGAGGAGTAAAAATGGAGAAAGAGAAAAATTGGTCCAGGGAAGACTCCATTAGCTATACAAGGTTCCGCATCGGGAATTCGATCGAAATAGGCAGCTACAGGAAGAGAATAGGGTTGGAAGCCGAAGACCTCTGTAGATGGTGCGAAGAGGAAACGGAAGACACCATCCACATACTCCTTAGATTCACAAAAAAACTAAATGTTCAGAATCGAGAACAATATTAACAAGGCCGCGGACCTATGCAAACATCCCAAGAAGATCACGGGGATGTGGAAGAATTTCAAACGTAAAAAGTGACCCGACGTCTAACAACAACATTCCTCACTGCTTCCCAAACATTCTTTCTCAATTTGTTGATCTCCCCTCCTCTTGGCTGACTTTCCCGCTTTGAGCATTATCACTGTCGCTTGACTGTCCGTATATATCGTTGCACTCCTCAATTTTTCTTCCTTAATCATCGTTGCTGCCATGTCCATAGCCTTCACCCCTGCAAAAAAGGAGCTGCTATACTTACCAGCGGCTTTTCTCTTCACTATTTTGTTGCCGTTTTTATGTGCTATGGCTGCACTGCCACCGTTCTTCGTCCCTCCCTCCACTGACCCATCTGTGAACACTACCATTTCTCCTTCCCTCTCACCCTTCTTTTGCTCTTCTGCTGGCATTTCTTTATTCACTTTTCTGTTAAGTTCCGTCCACAGCTCTACTCCTCTTTCTTCGAGTCTTTCCCAAGGTCTTCTCCTAATCTGATTCATGTTATCTCTCTTCACCCCTCCGATAACTCTTTCACTTTCGATTTTAATTTGTTCTCGTGGTCCCTTGTTGTTTTTCAGCTTGGTTCTTTCATTCTTTCTACAGATTTTCCTTTTCGGGTTGTTCATATCACTTCTCAATTCTCTTTGCTTCTATTCTAATTGGGTCCACCTCTGCTTCGATGTAAACAGCTTCTATCGGTGCTGATGCCGCCAGTCCTGTCATCACCCTCAATGCCTCCCTCTGCGCTTTTTCGATCTCCTTCATACTTGTGCTGCTCAACCACGGCATCCATCCCGCCGCATGAGTACCACACTATAGACTCAACCATCGCTTTGTATAGCTTCTTCATTGCCGTTCTATTCCATTCCCTATTTCTTACTGCTACGGCTCTTATCACTTTTGTCCTCTGTCTCATCTTCTTGATAACTCTATCCTTCTGAGATCTGGTCTGATCAATGTTGACCCCCAGCAATTTAATTTCCTTCTTTACTTAATGTTGTTGCGTTTTTAATATTTTATTATAATAAACGTATAATAAATACCTATATAATATATATTAAATATTTATGATATTACAAGAGCATGTATTTTAGATAGTTTTTTGCACCACCCTGTATATGCCACGTATTCATGCAACATTTTTGTTTTTTTACTTGACACGTTTTAGAATTTACAAATTAGAAAATCCTGAAAATGGGACATATGCCCGTTTTTTGACCTCGTAGCTAATGCAATAATTTTTCTATATATCCTTGAAGTATATATACAGAATGTAGGACGGCATATCAATTCCGTTGTAACATTCAGATTTATTTAAACAGAATGATGTCTTTTATTTTCAGGCGTATTTTTATTCTAAATTTGTAAATCTAAATGTCGCCTAGTTGATATCATAAAATGAAAAATATATCTAGTTTGGAGTAATAAGAATTGTATGGTTTTACGTAACAAGATGAAATGGTTATATCATTCATTAAAAAGTAATAAACCGCAGTATTATCATCGGTCTTGTGTCAAATTAACAATTATTGTTTTTGACAGTTGACCCAGTTCACTATTAATCTCAAGCTATTATTCTCAAAATCTATTGACAATTTCCGGAGATATCAATGAAGTTTATGACCTATAAAAATTCTTCACTGTCTGATTAATTGCATATATAGATTAAATAAATAATATCTTGTCCCATTTGAGACCAATTCATCGAATTTGCATATTTTATTATTATTGTATAGGATTTGTACATTGTGAAAATTATTAAAACGACTTTTATCAGCTGCTACGTAACAATAAATTTAAAACGTTTACTTGATAAAGCAGGAAGATTTCTAAAGTTTAAAACTAGTTCTCAATTTTTTATTGATAACATCTAATTATGCATTGCTTCTAATATTCCAACATGTTGATCGATTTTTGGAGTCCTTTATGATCGATTATTTTCCAATCTAGCAGACTCCTCGTAGAGGTAGTTGTATTCGGCTGAATATTTCTGAATTAGCGCACATTAGGCGTGCTCTGACCAACGCAGAAATGGAAGCAGCCATGTCCGACCAGTCGCTCTATGAACAACTAAAACGCGAGAAGGTAATTTATAGCTTGTCATGTTAGATTTTTTAACTTAGTTACATCATTGGAGGAATTATCTGATCGAAATTTCAGGTTTGTTTCCTCTGTCACCACACAACATTCACTCTTTTCTCTTGGGGACGACGCTGTGAAATATGTTCAAAGAGGGTCTGTAAGAATTGCTTAACAAGCGTAAGTTTACGGTGATAGTCACGTCCATATTATCATTTTTATTTTTAACAAATTGTTGAAATTATTTCTAAAGAATTGATTTAAATTGATTACATTTCTCTTCTACCTTTCCATTTTTAGAGCACAGTTCCTCTGGCAACATTGACTGACTTTCCAGTTGATGATCTTGCTCCGACGAGAAAGCCAATCAAAAGGTTCGTTAATTACCAACAATATATTAATTTAAAATTTCCTAAAGTGAACTAAAGCTCAGAATAATTGTTTACTTTATAATTAAATCATGATATATTAAATACTTCCAAATTATCCTTTATGTAATAATTATACTACTTTTAAATAAGTCGGTAATAAATATATTATTTATATGTTATTATCAAATAAAATATTTTTAATTAATTTAGGACAAATCTGTAAAAGAGTACAATCTATGTCCGATATTCTGTTTAATTTGCACTTGTAGTCATTCTAATAAACTTTTCTAGTCAATAAATTTCACAAAACTCACAACATACTACTTATGATTTTACTAAATAGGTCATCTTCTTCCGTTGACGTTACACAAATGAAACAAAGTTCGCACTCGTCCAGTCATCAGATTTGCATCGCTTGCGCATTGACTGTACATAGTATGGCAGGATCTTAACTTAACATTTAGGTTGATGCTAACATTCATTTTGGTAACCAATTTCAAAATGGATAAGATCTGTCATACGTTCAAAATATATTTCACTTAAGTGTTTTGTACAGTTTGGAATATTTTTAATTTATATTTACTGATATTTTTCACATTAAACGATCAAAGATATACTGCCTATTTGTTATTCTATATATATATATATATCCATTCTTCTATAACTTTTGCCTCCAAAAAGCCTTTTATTATCGTATTGTTATTTCTTTAAACCTATATTTGTTGATCATTTCTTTATTATGTAGGTATTTATTTACTCTTGTATAAATTTTATTTCCTAACTAACCGTAAATTTGGTCTTTCAAACATTGAGCATGCATATTCATTAAAGAATTTAACAATCTCATTCCTGATATTCTACATGTTTACGTATTGCAAATAGAGTTCTATTCTACATGTTTACGTATTGCAAATAGAGTTCTATTCTACATGTTTACGTATTGCAAATAGAGTTCTATTCTACATGTTTACGTATTGCAAATAGAGTTCTATTTTACATGTTTACGTATTGCAAATAGAGTTCTATTCTACATGTTACATTTTATATTATTATACATGCTTCTACATAATTTATCTATTTCATCCATTAAAAATATGATCTTGTTCTTATTTGACTTAAATGATATTCATTGGGTTATTTACTACACCAGAAATTTTATATAAATAATTTATTTCGTTTGTGTATCAATTTTAGTTCAAATTTATTGAACGATGTGTTTATTAATTTAAAATATTATCATGCTCACGTTTATGTATATTTCGAATTAGTTAAAAGCAGTTGTTAACTGTAGACCACTCTTGGATATTATCCAGTTCTTCTAGTGATCTTTGGATATTTTGTGGAGTGATGATGAGGTTTGTATCGTCGGCGTACTTGACTAGTTTGATGCCTGCGCACCTGGGATGGAGATCTGTTGCTAGAAGGGAAAACATGACAGGACCCAGCGCTGATCCTTGGATTCCACCACAGTTAACTGAGGCTTGTAATGAGGACACTCCTTTGTATTGAGTACATTGCTGATGTTGATGGAAGAAGTTGTGTCCAGTTGTATATTTCTGTTTGGATGTTCATGGCGGCGAGTTTTCCAAACAAGGTCTGATGTCTCACCGTATCAAAAGCTTTTGAGAAGTCGAGTTGGATAAGCCTGACGTATTTGGATTGTTAGAGGATATTGATGACTTCTTTTAGAGTGGCTATGATTGCAGATGTGGTGCAGCCTAGAGGGCGAAAAGCGTATTGGTCTCTTAGTTTTCTCGAGCTTATGATATCTTAATAATCATCTTTTCGGTCATCCTGGACAAAATAGACGTTACCAAGATAGGTCTAAAATTCGCAGCTTCGGTTGCTTTTCTAATTTTTGGGATCGGTGTGATTGTAGCAGTCTTCCATTGTTTAGGTAAGATTCCTTTCTTTATAGCCTGATTAATCATTTTGGTGATGGGAGCACAAATCATTTCTGGCCGGTGTAATAGCAGAAACCATGATGGTATCTTGTCAGGCAGGACCAGTCGCAGTTTTCTTAAGTTGCAGGCGAAATTGAAAAACTTCCCATGTTTCGAAACTGTCCTTATGCGTTATAGGTCCATTCAATATTTCTGGTATTTCGTAAGATGGATCCGTTGAGATATTGGTGCAATGTTTATTAAGAGCGTCAGCTGTAAGGTTGGTTGTTGGTTCTCACTCGCTTCCTTTTCCACGTTTTTCGTTGACTTTTGACAACATTTCCTTACCTGATTCTCGGAAGTTCACAAATGTCAAGCACTCAGAGTTGTTTTTAATGATTTGGCTCCTATATTTACTAGTTATAATATCGGCTTCTGTTATTTTCCCAGATCACATCAACTTATTCCTTTTCCTGAGAATTCTTCTTAGGTAGGGTTTAATGAACTTTATTTCTTCTCTCATGAGCGCAATAGAATTTGGTTTTCTAATGCTGACAAAGTGGGTAAGACTTTTCTTAGGTTTGGCTTGCTTGTTATCTTTAGGTTGTAGGATAATCACCGCCTTGTGATCGGATTTTACAGCCGGATTTAGGACAACAGATTTTGTTGGGAATGTATCTCTGACGAAAATTCGGTCAAGTATTGGCCAAGACGCGCAACTTGACAATTTTTCATGGATAATTTTTTTTTTCGGTGATATTACAGAAATGTACATTTTATG
>JAUZNC010043447.1:0-17011 GCA_034780395.1 Vannuccia rotundouncinata | reverse complement strand
AAGCCAGATAGGTCACGTGAATCTCTCGACCAATCAGAAGACGAATTGGTTAGGACATGCTCATCACCTACTACTTGAAGAAATCGTAGCATTGCGGTAACATGCCGGTGTTTGGAATATCGTTTTGTTTTTGTAATAATTTACGTATACAAAATGCTATCTATCACAATCTACTTTGTTCAGAAAAATTAATTTCGACATTGTATACATTTGATAAATCGTTAACTGACTAACCCTATTAATTAAAATTATTTATTTTATTTTTATCATGACAATAAATTATGCAACTTTTATGACAATGTTGCTCATTTTGAACTTGATAATATTTTTTAATTTTTTTCTTTTTTTTTTGTAAATTTAGACACGGAGACTGAAAGGAATATGTTAATAAAATATATTTATCCGAAATTGAAAGAATACTGTAAGGAACGATATTGTCAGTTTCAAGTAAGTATTTTAATTAATTATATCATAGGAGGAGTTAGGATTTTCTACGAAACTTAATTCAAATCGATTCTTTCCTTTTTTATTATACTTATAATTCGTGAGCCATATCATTGCGCAATCCTCTATAATATTAAGCAGTCAGCCTTGTTGCTGTTATTAAGTCTATAGTAGGAGATTGAACAAGGGTACATTGGTACCGAAAATAGTATTGGAATAGTATTTGATGAATAAACTTGGTTTAGTTAATAATGATGACGTCTCATCTGAATAAATATGTAATATGAGTAGTATGGGAGGACGAAGTCTGGATCAAAATACTAGAATTTCGTACTGCCCTCCCCGCCCCCCATACTCCGGTTAAACATAATTGTTCAACTTTTTCTGAACCTTTACTATTTGAATTTCTGCGCATCTTTACTATTTAAATATTTTTGTGCACCTTTCCATTTTAAATTTTTTCCGCACCGTTACTAGTTAAATTCCCGTCCAATGGGGGTACATTTAATTAAAGTTAAATTAATCCTAGAGTTTAATGCTTTTTGATTTTTTGTCGTGGTATTTGGTTCCTATACACAATCAAATCATATTATGCGATTATAGGAACGAGGGAAAGGCTTTAATTATCACATTTGAATTATTGAGCACAAAAATTCCCGCGGTTCTAAAAATAAACATGACAGCATCTAGCTAATCGACGCCAATTGGCGGCTATTGCAGAAAAAAGTATATTTTCTCGTCTCTCCAATGGTTGTATTCATTTTGTGAGGACTTTGTCTGTCTCATTGCCATCTATTGATTGGTATAACAATAATTATAAGAGATTGCCCGGGAATTGACAATTTTTGACGCTGAATTCAAATTTGTATATTTTAGTTTAAAGCGATGTGTGCGGTACTTGGTTACTTTTATTTCAACTATACAGTATCGGATTTAAATAATTTTAAAGGTGATTATTAATATACAAATATCACATACATGTTCAATTTCTCCTGGAATAAAAAAAATAGTTAGCGATGAATTTAAATACGCGATTAATGCCACTAATTTTACATTATCACAACTAAAATATTCGAAGTAATTAAAGTAATCTAATAAAATTATCTTTTACATTCTATTCATTGACAGTGAGAAATAATTAGGCATATAATAAGCATGACATTTAAATAATTTTCTTCTATACATGTTAAATTTATACGCATTTTTATTAGTTAAGTTAAATTCTGCCGATTGATAATAGAGTATCATGCTATATAAGGAGATGTGTGAGTTGTAGCTTTTGTTCTTACTTCTTGTGAGCTCTCAGACGATTGTGTCTCGGTAGATCTACTATTTACTTCTTCATCAGATTTTATTATAAAGGACCCCGCTCATCAAGATGGGTTTCATCACTTTGTCCAGTCTCAGGAGAAATCACTCCCGTTTATTGACGTTAATTCCTCTGCGTGCTTAACTCTGCTGTTCTCAAGCCCCATCTTCACAAATCTAAAGGGTCCTGTTAACGATAAAGTCCTAGTCTATAACCAGTCTCTGAAAACGTGTAGTGACAAAAAGCGGGATCATCTTGTCTCTAACAATGAATTGGTGAACCATTTCTCTCAACCTGAAGAAGGCTCTGGGGCTACCAATACACTTAAGAGATATTTTCCTACGCAGTACTGGATTGCGTTCAACGTTTTGGGAGAATTCATACATTTATTGGGAAATCCTGGGACGTAATGCTACTGGATTCGATTGGACTGGCAACTCTATGCAGATTAAGTATATGGGTGCGGGGAAGTATCAGTGTTTGCTCCGACTCAATAGGATCTACATCGGACAGCAGGGAAATAATAGTGAACTTGCCAATATAAACCTTACTATAGTCTAAGTCCGTTATCAGGCAATAGAAAATAATGTGCAACATTGGGAAGATAACTCACTGCCGTCAGTGGACATTTAAAGCTTGTCGGGCATTCTCCTTCTTCCCACGGTGTCTGCAGACCTCAAAACCTTTCAAAAGACGTCAAAAGCTCCACCTCCTCCGGCGTCTTCCCACCAGTAAAAAAAAGAAGATGAAAGTTTCAAAACTTATATTCCCCGTACCCATATTTCAACAGTTTTTTCAATGATGGCAAGTAGTAAAACTAATAACTTGAAATAAACTCAATAAAGATTCAATGCCTACCAACTTTCACCTAATTAGAAAAAAAATAGTGTAATACTAGTGAGGTGTAGAGTCGATACTCGACTCCTTTCTCATCTTTTATTGTAACATTTATTTAAAATTGTAAAAATTGCGCATTTTCGGTTCAAAAATTATTTAAATCGGTCAATAACTAAATAACTAAATAACTAAGGAACATAAAACACTAAACAACAAACTTAAAACTTCATACAACAAACATAAAACACAAAACCTTATTAAACTTAAAACTAAAAACCGAAAACTGAAAACTAATAACTAATAGAAAATAACAAAACACCAAGCATCATCAAAAATAAAACACAAAATCTTATTAAACCAAAAACTAAAAACCAAAATTGGAAAAATAATAACTAATAGAAAATAAAAAAACACCAAGGAACATCAACAATTAAACATCATTTAACAAACAACATACAACGAACTTAAAACAACTAACATCATACAACGAACATGAAACAAAAAACATCATACACCGAACTTGAAACAAAAAACATAAAACACAAAACCTTATTAAACGAAAAACTATAAACTTAAAACTAATAAGTAATAACTGTATAACAACCAAATATATAAGTCTCCAACTTAGAAATAAGATTGTTTAAAAGCTTTGGATCGATTTTTAATCTTTTTTCTAAAGTTTCTGACTGAAAGGTGTGGTAGACGGGCTTAGAAATTTGTTTCCATTTTATTGATTTTATCAATTTTTTAATGATTTTATCGATTTTTTTGATTTTATAGATTTTATGCATTTATTGATATATTTTGAAAATTTATCGATTTTTCAGATTTTATCGATTTTTCAGATTTTACAGTTTTTTGTGATTTTATCGATTTCTTGTGATTTTATCGATTTCTTGTAATTTTTTCGATTTATTGTTATTTTATTGATTTTTATGAATTTATTGATTTAGTGATATTATAGATTTTTATGAATTTATTGATTTTTGTAATTTTATCGATTTTTATGAATTTAACGATTTTTATGATTTATAATTGATTTTATTGATTTTATCTATTTTTAGGATTATATTGATTTTTTGTAATGTTATCGATTTAATCAATTTTTTTGAATAATCGATTTTTTTCTTGGGCACTAAAATTTGCTCAAAGGTATACCGAAAACTTGTGTTTAACTCGTGCTGCGCACTCGTCAGTTTACCTCGGGGTACGTCCTGGTAATTTACCGCACTCTTCAGATATACTCGGGCTTCGCCCTCTTAATTTATCGATGTTTCACTCCTCATCATATGCATTTTTTTGATTTTAGCGATTTTTGTGATTTTAACATGTGTTTAATATGGTACCAAAACATTACGTTTTGATATGTGTGCGTGATAAAAACTCTAATTATTGGTTGCAACAATGTTTTATTTGGAATTTTTCTGATTATACATTAATTAGAATCAAGTTTATTGATTACCATATGTAAATTATTTGTTTTAAAAATATTAATTTAAAGGTATTTAAAAAAAATATAAATGAAATGGAAAAGGCATTCTCAAATGGTGTTTAAAATACAGTGTCTTTTGATGCGCTTCGCACATCAAGAACACTGGTTTAATTGTATATGTATTATTTTAAATGTGTAAATATCTATATCCAGAATTATATAGATATGTTCTACACTCATGTATATATATCATAATTAATGATTATTACTATACGTTTGGTAAAATTGATAAAAAATAAATGCTATTTATCGACGTTATTTGTGGAATAATAGCCAGATTATTTTCAATAATAAATCAATGTCGATACCGCCCATGTAAATTGTTTCTGTACTCTTTTGTTCCTTTTACTTTTGGTCAAATGTTTAGATAAAAGTTTTTCCCGATTGTATTGATCAAGGATGAATCATGTTAATTTTTTGGACCGAGCTGTTTTCATGTTCGTACATATCTCGTAATACACACAGACAGACATACGGCGGAGATTAGTATATAGACTAGTGGGGTGTAGATTCGATACTCGACTTTGTGATTTTTTGTGATTTTATCGATTTCTGATATTTTATAGATTTTTATAAATTTTTTGATTTTTGATAATTTATTGATTTCTGTGATTTTATCGATTTTTTGAATTTTATCGATTTTTAAGATTTTATCGATTTCAGTGATTTTATAGACATCCGTGATTTTATAGATTTCTGTGATTTTATCGATTTCTCTGATTTTATCGATTTCTGTGATTTTATCGATTTTCATGATTTTATCGATTATTAAATTGTGATATTTCAATTTTTATGAAATCATTTATTTCTGATATTTATCGATTTCTCGGATTTTACCCATTTCTATGATATTAAAAAATTTTGTGATTTTATTAATTTTTAAAAAATGTAATGGATTTTAATAAATTTATTGATTTTTGAGATTTTTATCGATTTTTTATGATTTATAATTGATTTTATCGATTTTTAAGATTATATTAATTTTTTTGATGTGATCGATTTTTGTAATGTTATCGATTTTTATGATTTTATCAATTTTTGTGAATAATTCATTTTTTGTGGCACTTCTATGTGCTCAAAGGTGTACCGTTTAACTCGGTTAAACTCGGGCTACGCCCTCGTAATTTATCGATGTTTCACTTCTCATCATTTGCATTTTTTTGATTTTATCGAATTTTGTAATTTTAATATTTGTTTAATATGGTACCAAAAACCTAAAGTTTTAATTTGTGTGCTCACGCACTCAAATAAAAATTCTGATAATTGCATGGAACATTATTTTATTTGGAATTTTTAAGGTTATACATTAATTAGAATCAAGTTTATTGATTACAATATGTAAATTGAATGTTTTTAAAATAGTTTGTTAAAGGTATTTAAAAAATCTATAAATGAAATTAAAAAGGCATTCTCATGTGTTGTTTAAAATTCAGTGTCTTTTGATGCGCTTCGCACATCAAAATCATTGATTTAATTCTATGTTTTATTTTAGTAGTTGTAAATATCTATATCTATAATTATATAGATATGTTCTACGCATATGAATACATATTAAAATTAATGATTATTACTATACGTATGGTAATAATTAATTAAAATTAAATGCTATTTATCGACTTTTTTAGCTGACATATTTGCGAATTATAAAAAAGAAATCTCAATAAGAAATCAAAGTGCAGTTAAGCCGATAAAATTGTCCTTCTTTCGGATCACCTGGTTGCACTTGCTTTTGGTCAAATGCTTAGATAATTTATTTTTCACGATAGATTGTTCCAAACAATGGTCATGAAAATTTTTGGACCGGTTTGATTTCGGGATCATGTAAATCTCAGCCGACAGACACACAGACAAACACACTCGAATACTTTCAGAATTAGTGATGGTGAAGTATATTAAATGATGTATTATCTTATAATTATATAGATATATGCTTGACTAATACATATTACCAGTCTATTTATTAATCATATTATAGAGTAGAAAGATTTAAATTACATGAAGTTTTATCATCCAGCTAAACTTTAAAAAGTCTATCAAAGATTTTATAGAGATTTATCTTGTTTCAAATTTTTTTTAAATAAAATGAGAAGTTCGAAGGGCTAAAATTAACAAATATTGCCCTATAGAGCTTACGATAGAACAATAGTTTTTCACAATTGCATCCAGTATAAATGACTCCCAATAGTCTAAATCCGCATAGCCAAATGCAGTGAATATCAGCTCAACAAATGCCCTCTCACGCAACAAGTCCGTTTTTTCAATCTTCGTATTACTTGAGAATAGATAGCTTGTATTAGGAATATCCAGCAGTTAAAGATTTTCGAAAGAACAAAGAAAAAATCATGAGACTGCGTGCAATTTCTCCATAAACTTGCGCATGCTCGAGAGACAGTTATCAATTTAAAGCAGGAGGTTCCCTGTAAAGTCCACCCCTCAATAAAGTGATCAGGTAAGATTGTATCTAACGCATTCTCCATTTCACAGTTCAAGAGTGGGGAATCAGACCAGGTCTTTGCAATAACATAGAAGTCGACCATATTTTTAATAATAATGTCTGTAAGTTGAACTGTATCAATATTTTCATTACTCTTGTCCCGCAAAAGTTCATTCCATACAATTAAATTTTCTCTAAGTTGGAACCATCCAGTCGTCCTCATTTCAGCCATATTAAGGTTGTAGTGACTGGATATGAGAATGTTGATTACCTTGACCAATAATAGCTGACTGAACGACCCATACAAATGCGACATGTATAAGTATTAATAAGCAGCTAATAATTACTAATGCAATTTTCCATTATTTTACTAAAATTTAAGAATGCTGTACATACTATAAAAATAAGAAATCAATTAATTATATTTTTAAAAATACATTGACTTTATTGGTAAAATATATTAATAAAACAGATTAGTTATCATCAAGATTATTTTTTCCCTGTCCAGCCATTTATATTTTTTATATATTAATGCTAGTTGACAGGCAACCTGTCCAGTAGTTTGATTCAACGATTTCATCTATTTAATCGATAGAATTTTGCTAAATGTTGCGAGAGTTAGATCTTGCAATATGTGCTAAACCATGATTTATGTAGGGCAACAGGAAAGTTTTCTTCCACATTTAAGAATTTTTATTTTCTCTTCATAACCCATCCATAAATCTTCTTCCTGGTTATCATTTTCATTATTAGTCAGGTTTTCTTGGCTTCCTTCTTCTTCCGTCATCTCATTTTTCTCCTCTTCTGACTCTTCAAACTCTTTCTGTTCATTACTGAACTGATTTAGTAGCGCTCTTTTTGCGTTAATTATGAATATTATGCTATAAAAAATATGTATGTTATTATTAATAGTGTTTATAAACAAAACTAATGAAGATTTAGTTTTTTTATCCAAAATAAAACAAAAATCTAAAGACAATATGGATATGAAAATGAAGCATAACGCTAAGATGATTGTTGCTGAACCGACAATGTCTGGAAAGACAACATGTCTGGACAATTGTCTAAAACATCGTAAGGATTATTTAATAAGGAATTAGGTTCACTGGTTCACTGGGAAAATGTACAAGCCTCCAAAACCTCTTGCGGATATAATAACTGTATATGATGGTCCTTCAACACAGGAAAAGATGAATCGTATAAGACATCTAGATGTTGTGGTGATTGAGTGGCCCATCAGATTCCTTCAAAAATGTTGCATCACTTACTCTGTCAGGTAGCGAGAC
Source organism: Vannuccia rotundouncinata (assembly GCA_034780395.1). Taxonomy (NCBI): domain Eukaryota; kingdom Metazoa; phylum Platyhelminthes; order Proseriata; family Coelogynoporidae; genus Vannuccia; species Vannuccia rotundouncinata. The sequence goes on along the minus strand of JAUZNC010043447.1, from coordinate 9,209 downwards.
TCGAAATATATGTTTTAATATCCAATATTTGGTAATTTTTAAAAATGTTGGACAATACAGTCAGAAGGATGTTGCTAGTCATAATTCTTATACGCACCTATTTGAAGACGTACATCAGAAAACTCCTGACTACATATGAGTTGAAAATCATATTCTACAAAGTGATGAACCTCAATATGCTTATCTCACACATGCGCAATCGAACGAACATAATACCTCTAAAACTTCATAATAACTTTGGCAAACTTCAGAATATGATTACTTTGAGATTAAGACAATAGAAAGAATGTATTGAATTATGAAAATAAACTGCTGAGTAATAAGATTTTAAAAAAAATCATGTGTTATGATGTTTTATAATAACGCAATGTAATTTAATAATGAATAAATTGGTTCAGTCACTGTTAAAGTTGTATCCAGTGAGCATAATTTTCTTTAAAAAGGTACTGTTCGGAATTTAAGTTCGAATAAATGAAAAATACGTTATTAACCCCACACATCGCGTTTAACTACACTATACAAATTTGAATTGAGTGCCAATTAATTTATTTCCTAGCTAATCTTTCATACATATTGTGTAGAAGTGAAAAAAGTGTCATCAACTCAGATAACAATCAATAGGTGGCAATGAGATAGAAAAAATGCATACAAGCATTGGAGAGACGATAAAATATATTTTTATTTACAATAACCGCGAATAGGAGTCGATTAGCCAGATACTGTCATGCTTATTTAAAGAACCGCGGAATTTTGGTGCTCAATAATTTCAAAGGGATAAATAAGGCCTTTCCCTTGCTTTAATCACTTACATCCGATTTATTTTAGCATAAAAATCAAAAACTGCGGACGATAACGCAAAAAGAAAAATTCTTAAGATTAAAATTAACATGAAATATCTGTTTAACTATTGGATAGGAATTTAACTAGTAAAAGTGTGGGAAAAGTTTAACATAGGTTTTACCGAAAAAAGAGGTTTGGTCCTCTCGACCAATTAGATTTGTGTATTTTTGATTAAGACGTAGTCCTCCCATACTAGTCATAAAATATGTGGTATGCATTTTCAAAAATATATCAATAACATATAAAAAAAATTATATTTCATGACATTGATCAAAATTAAAAAAAAAATATTCCTTGGATTCCTTGGATTTATGAGCATTTACACATTTTCCAATTTTATTTTTCATGAAAAGATTTAATAATTAATGATAATAAAGATATTTTTATAAAATTTTTAAACAGATATTCTGCAACGATACAATTACCGAATAATATATATATATATATATAATTTAAAGAATTGTCTCTGTGGTCAGCAAATTTGTAATTTGGATATTTTAATTTAACGAATGATTTAAAATGCAGTGCCATCATCAACTTTTGAAATTCATTGGGAGTGGGTAACATTTAAAAAAAAGGAAAAACTGGCTTCATTAAAAAAATATATGTTTATTGCCAATATAAAAACTCAGAGTAATAACAGTTTTGTATAAAAATATTTTTCAATATAAAAAATTATCAAACATTTTTATTTTTTTATTTACTACAATAAATATAAGTATTGATAGTATGTATATTAAAATGTTTACAAATCAATATACAACATATTCACTTTAATTAAATAGGTTGTGGACCTCAGGTGGGGCGTTCAAAAGTCAGCTACAAATGAACAAAAGATAACAGAGTTATGTGTAAATGAAGTGGAGAAATGTCGCCGCATATCGTTTGGACCAACATTTGTCGTAAGTTGTTCTTTCATTAAAACTTTGTTTTTCAATGTAAATTTTCGAAAGTTGATTTACATTACCAAACATATGTGTTTATGTTATTCCTTGGTGCAGAAACTGTTGGGTATCTTTAAAGAGAGATAAAAGTGGAGTTAAAAATTATTAGTAGGGAAGTACGACCTCTACCCCAAATAAAATATCCTTTGTTGTAACAAAGGATCCCCTCCTTCCATCCTAAAAATCTAAAAAGCTAAATGTTTTTCCATATTTTGATAACTGTTTTCCATTATTTCACCCACTTTTATAAAACCACCTACGTATTAAAATAATTCCTTTCAATAGAGTTACCTTGGATGATGCATGAGTCATATAAGTATTCTAATAAAAATACCTCCTACGCATTAAAGTCATTCCATTCGTTAGACTATCATCCGATGACAGTGAGAATTTATTAAGGATAAATTCTGAGTATTCGGTTAAAACCTCCAACGAATAAAACAAATTGCATCCAGTTACCGTCTAAATGCAGCGTTATATAGATTAGAAAAGTGTATATAAGTAAATAAGTAAGTCCAATTTATCATAATTTATATTACTACGCTACGAAGCGGTTGACCATTATCTACAATATTACAATTGTGTGCATTGCATAAAGAGTTATATCAATACTATGTCAATTAAAATATGTGATGATACTGGATGTGTTGTACCCTTCATTGCGGGTACGTAAAACTGTTCTAATTTTGCCCTTTCGAAGACGTTCATGAACAAATCGTCTACATTTATCTAAACACTTTATTTATGGTTAATTATTAACTATGATCATTTGTATTTATTTGTTTATTTTATGATCTATATTAAAATGCTAAATATTTAAAAAATAATTATTATGCTTTATTTCTATTATAAGAAGAATCATAGAGTCTATGTTATTACTATAAATATTTTGTCATAGACATACTTTATTCTTTTATACTTCATGTATACTATTTAAAAAATGTATTTGTTCATTCATGAAATAAAAATGTTATTTTAAATTATTGTTTACTTCTTTTTAAGTTTTATTCAACGAAATAAAAACCAACAAATTTTAATGAGTTAGAAAACTATAATATTCAGAATATAGTATCCTACAATATCGCAAGAGATAGATGCATGTAAAATGTAGAAAACAGTAAGATAAATAAGTAGTTAGGGCGCCCATAAAAAGTTATAAATATATATATATATATATGTGTACATATAAAAATAGATCCCATTCACTGCCACTGACTCGCACATGCGAGATAAAATAAGTTACATACAACTCCACTTCACTTTGAAAAAATAAAATTGATGAATAAATATATTTTAAACTCTTTATGTCAGAATTTTTACATTCTAGAGAGAGAAAATTTCAGAAAAGATGCTGAAATTAATCAAATCAAGTTGTCTTTTCCTCCGGCTCACAAATTCGAAGAATTAAGTTCTGTATTTTTTTTGTTGGCCTCTCACTCAGCCTGTTGAGATTGTTGTTTTAATAGGGCAGGCTCTGATTTAAAGACTTCCATGCCCTCTTGACCTCGAAGAAAAAAAGAGTTTTATTCGAGTACGTAAAGTGAGACACTTGATGGTTCTTTGAGCCGATACGCCGTTGTGTGTGTGAAAATGTAGTCTTCTCCTGAATGGCCATTTTATAATTTTCATTAGTGATCTCCATTGGCTTGCTTAAGTTACTTTCCGTCATCGGCAAATATGGAGTAACACTTCGGTCGGAGCAGGACTTCCTCTCGGAACAGTTTCCCAGCCACTTCATCTGATACACCCCATTCGTGCCTTGCCGGTGTTGAATAAGTCAGGATGTGTAGGCGGATAGTTATAGGTGTCCAGATCTTCATCTCTCCGGAGCATGGCAATGAAATACCTGCAAACGTTGATCACAGTCGTCTTCAGAAAGAATGAGTCAGAGTCCCCGCCCATGATGTCGATGGAACCACCGAGCTGACTTGAATAACGTTTGAGGTACTTATAATGCAGCTTATACATAATGAGATTTAAGAGGTCGAGGACGGCTTGTCTGATATAGATAGGTTTATCCAGAAGAATCTGGTCAGTGGCGAGGTGACACCAAGTAGACTGTCGTTGAAAAAAAGAATGCTGGCCTTGACGAGAATGTGAGCAGTCTTTTCTGAATAGTGCAGAGGCGAAACTTCATCCTAAAAGATAGAAATTAAAAATTATTAAGATATCATCTATTAATAAAATAATTTTAATAATTATTATTCACCGTTTCGAGACGTTCTTCATAGTCTTGCCGAAAAACGCGTTATTACGCAGCATAAAGTAGTCTTTCTCGAATAAGTAAGATTCTGCCTTAGTTACTGAGATTTGTAGGAGATATATGGATCGAGCAATGCCGACTGGTTGAACCGTAGAGCGCGTCGAATACGGATTAACTTCATTCCCTGTACTAAGTAGAACAGTAGAAGCTGTCGTGAACCACATATTCCGTCTAGTCCCAGTCAGTCAGGAAAAGTTTTGTAGTGCCCCAAAACACCTATTTTTTGCAGCAATTAAGTCCTCGCCATTGATCTCGCAAGAAATCTGTCTGGTATCGTTCTGGGAATTCGCATTTCTAAGGTGGGATGGGTAGACCGCAGGTGCGGTCCTGTACCTCCTTGGGATATTCAAGATCGACCTCCAAGATGTGGCCCACGTCTCCATCGTAATCAAAGTTGAGAATGTCCAGATTCTGAAGACCATCCACTTGAAATATGACTGGAGTCACTTCTGAGAGAGTGCGTGACCATATAGATTATTAGCGTCTAGGTAGAGCAATTCCATCTCTGCGCTGTCCTCATAATATGATTCCGGAATACGAGGCGCATTAATAGAAACATGATGTGTATTGATGAATGTCCTACCACCACAAATGCCGCTCTTCACGAAACAGTAAGTATCTACATTCTTGAGAAGTCCATCTGGAAAAATTATAAAATATAATATTCGATTGTGAGGATTATTATAAGAGTCAGAAAAATACATACTTATTTTATTATCGGTTATTTTGAACACCGAATCTCATAAGAGATCAGGTAAAGTCAGATAGCAGGCTCGATCAAAAGCCATCTTCATCCAGTATATGCCGCCGGAAGGTCTCTAATAAATCCGAAATGTGGTAAACATCTAGACGAATGTACTCCAGCATGTGGTACAAATGATCAGCGCTGCTGGTCAAGTTCATCAAATAAATACTTTTCTGGGAGGTAGTTGTCTTCGCTAAGGCAGTCCAGTCCGGTAAGATAAGTGTAGGAAAAGATTTTTTGGAAAGATAAATTTTGGTAAAGGTGTTTTCCGAGTTGAAAATTGATCGGGTATGTCGGAGCTGGTGGAAAGTATGATTGCTCACTAAGGAATCTAGCGAGTCCGATGTAAACTGCAGAGTGTCACGGAACCCGATCGTCATCTTCTTCTCCCGTGGGTTGGTCGTTGTAGCCTTCCTCATTACAAAATCTGTGTCCATCACCATATTCCGTTTCTTTGTCCGGAAATTATGAAATAATACTGGGAGGAAGTTATCCAGAAGCGTCATATTCCAGTTACAGTCCAGCCAAGCTGCACTACGTTACGGTCCTGGAAAGATAAAAGAAGATATACTTTTTTAAAATTTCATTAAATTGTAATAATTAGAACAAATATTCTTACCGGTGAGATGGTAATGCTTCAAACTTTCCACTTCTTCCTCTTCTTCATTCAGGTGTAAGCGATCTGAGCAGATGTAGCACAGTATTGTTCTCCGGTATGTATACTCTTCTCTCGTTAACATCCGTACTGGTTGATTAGCGTTTATCTAACTCCACTCGTAGACTTCCTTATCTAGAGCAGTTAGATCGATCATAGCCTTATAAATACAGTTGTCTCCTGAAAAAAGTTGATGAGAACTGTTTATAAAAGCAGCTGACAGTCCTGGATGCGGTACTAGGGGAAAGATATGGTGGCTGCCTTATGCTTTAATCGGTTACCATCCTTCTGCAGAAAACATTCAATATTGGCGAACGTATGTCAGGCGCTGTACGGCCTGATACTCTCTGATGATGTAGCAATGTGTAGCAATAACCTCGATGTTTCTGCAAATAGGTATCCTTCTTAAAAGATTAAAGAAAACGGTCACAGTGTCTTTTTTCATCTAGAGACTGATTTCCGCTGATTTCTGCTGATTTCCGCGTACAGAAGACGAGTGCGATTCCTACATAATTGGACTTTCCTTCCTTCTTCAGAGTGATTGTAAAAATATTTACAAGTCGAGGTTCCGGATCGTCAACATGTTGTCGGGTATATCCACAGGCTCGCAATATACGTATATCATTGTCTTTATTCTTCTTTATTCACTCTAACAGATAAATGAAAATGCTCGGGTTCAGTTTCTTAAATCGTGGGACATCGGCAGCAGTGGTAAGGAAAGTCATATGGGTAAACTTGAGCACCAAATTCTACTGAGCATAGAAAACGGTGCGTTTAGGATTCTTCATCTTCTTAATATTATTATAGTGCAGGATGAAGTATACTGGATACTTGAAGCAGTTGTCTTGGTCTCCATTGTTTCTATAGAGAACAGCATGTTTCGCCTTGAGCCACTGTAGGAATTCTACAGCTCAGAGACCACGACGATGAGGTATGTTGTGATAGCGGGTGATCCTCATGTCCAAAAATTCGACCGTCTTAATCATCCAATTAAAGCCATTTTGGATAAATTGTTCGACACGTCTTATGAGTCCGGCGATCACATCGTCGAAGAACGTGTCACTTGACACTATGGCTGGAAGTAAAAAGATTTGCTATTCAGAATGAAGAATATATCCGGTGTTGGGATCAATCTGAATAATACTCCGGGCGACAACGGGATAAACCTTGCACTCTATGCATCCGTTGAGTAGATTTAATACAATACGGTTGATCTCCTCTCGGATGGATGATAGGAACCTGATGAATTTGAACAGACTCGAACCTTCGAACCTGATGAATCGCATAGCACTTTCTATAGCTGAGCGGTTTTAGAAGCGATTTACCACTTCGTTCAATACTCTCCATTACAGGCAAAGGTTCTGGGACGCATGTTTGTCGGTGAATATGGAGATGTTGATAATTTCAAAATATTTGTGAGCATTGCCCCACTTAAACTCCCATTAAAAGACATAATAGGGGAGGAGTAGGAAGTAGATGATGAGGATGTAGAGGCTGATGTAGTTGAAGAGTTTAGAGAAACTGGTACTTCTGGTATGACTGCAGGGGTTGATCATTGCGGAGAATTCTTTGTTGGGACAGGTGCTGTACGTTCAATGAAAAATTCCTCCAATTCAAAGTAAACTGGAACTGAAAGTGCAGGTAGTCGCGATGCCGCAGTTCAAGAACCCATCAGGTCTCTGGCCATCTAATCCATCCAGTCTGATAATGGAACATCCAACTAATATGGAACAGGAATTATCTGACAAAGCGCAATGAGTATACTAATCAAAAGCTGAAATGTTACTCTACAGAAATATGTTTCAATAGTTTACGCTCTTGCGCACGCCAATAATAGAGTATATTTTCCAAATCCACAGGCTCATTCAATAAAAAGAGACATTTTAAGGGTATTTTTAAATTTTAAAATTTTTGAAATTTTAAAATTTTTGAAATTTTAAAATTTTTTAATTTTATTTTGAAAAGATAAATAATTAAATACGACACTTACTGTGAATAGATATTGCGAAAACATAAATATAAACAAAAAATAGGGATGCGATTAGGAGACAACCAAGGGCGAGCTCGTAAGAATGTGAATGAAAACACCTACTTAAACACCTTCTAATATAGCATGATACTCGATTCTCTCTCGTTAGAATTTAACATGTAAATGTTTAGAAAAATTTAACTAGCAAAGGTGCAGAAAAAAGAGGTGTTTTTCGATCAATCTGAATAGAGTAAAAGTTGTCACAGACCTTACCCTCCCTTCTATGGGGATGCCCAAATTGTCGATGGCTCATGCTCCAAACTTTTTTTATCTAAAATTCCACAACGAATGTATACAGTCTTATTGTCCTGACCATGGATAGTGTTCCAATTATGGCGTACCACCTTGCCTTTTCATGACCTAAATTTATAATGCTGACCAGCTTTCAATGTTAGTTTGCCTAACTTAGTTTGCCACCCTCCCTAATATATATAAATAAATGTAAAATTAAATATAAAATTTTATTCCACATAAAAAAATGTAATTAACCTCCCTGCCCAACCATCCACACTACTGTTGTAGAAGTGACTTTTCCTTTACTACTGAAATATATTTTAGTTTAATAATAATAATAATAATAAATATAATTTATTGTTTCTAAGTTTCAGACACACAAAGAATTGCATAAGTGTTAAAAAGTTTTTAGAATTTGTTGGTTTAAGGGTAGGAGTGATCAAATTTTGTTCACGGTTTCTAAAGTTGTGTTCATTTTTGGTTGGGAGGAAAGGATGTAGGATGAGGGAGTTATTTTTATAATGCTGCGAAACCGTTTTTAATCCGTTTTCCTAAATAGAGTAGTTAGGTCTGTTTTCAGGTTGCAATATCCAAACCTTTTGCTTCTTCGAACAAATTTGTGTTGGCAAAGTCTAACCATGTTTGGCTGGAGTAGGTAAGTTTGCTGATGATCCAAGCTTTAAATATATTGTGAATATTAGCTGATTGTAGTCCGTGGCTCATTATTATCTTTATTGCATAAAGGATACTGCTGCATTTTGCAATCTGGTTGTTGATGTGCTGTTTGCTCCTAAGCCGGTTGGAGTATGTGACTCGATCCTAAAATATTATTTTTTTAACTCTTGTTATGTTTGGTAATGGGTTTGGAAGTGCGATCGTAGTGTAATATGGCATCGTAAAAATTAATTCTATTGTATTTGCTTCATTCAACTAATTTTAGATACCAGTATGGTATTAGAACTGGTCTGATCACTATTTTCTAGAGTTTGTTTTGTAAATTGTAAATTATAAATTGTATTTTCGTCTAAAAGGTTGGTTTTAGTTATTGGACATTCCCATTAAATAGGTATTTCATACGAATTGTCAGTGGATGTAGTAGTGTAGTGCATTTTAGATCTCTTGCTGTAAGTCATGGATCCGTGTTGGAGATAGTTTAGCGAACTTCATTCATAATTGCTTTGAGTCGGCTGTGAAATTGCAGTTATTAAGCTTGTTGCACGAGTGCTGGGTAATAATTTCCCAATTTCAGTATGAAAATTGAACTTGGATTAGCTGTTTTGATTTTTAATATTGTTTCTTCTAGATACTTGAGTAGGTCTTGATCTGAATTGCGTATCTTTGGTGGGTGGTAGTGAGCACCGAGTGTGAAAGATTTGTTTGAGACTTTGGCTTCTACCCAAAGTGATTCAAATTTGAAACTTGTAGTGGAGCGGCCAGAGGCCAAAAAAATAACTTGACCCTACCATATTTTAGAACAAGGCAAATTTGGTATCGTTGGA
>JAUZNC010043436.1:0-17011 GCA_034780395.1 Vannuccia rotundouncinata | reverse complement strand
CTTATCTTATCTTATCTTATCTTATCTTATCTTATCTTATCTTATCTTATCTTATCTTATCTTATCTTATCTTATCTATATTAAAACTTCTGAATATGTTTAAAATTACCGATTACTCGATCGCTAACTCTATTACCCACTCAATTTTTACGAAGGATCAATAATTCGCTAAAACTGATCAATAATTTTGACTGTTGTATAAAACTTACCGGTTAATCGGTATTAAGACTCTTCGTTAACGAGCGGAATTATGCGTGAAAATAATAATGATTTAGGATAATATTAATAATGAAGGATAATGATTTGTCAATATAGCACGTTAGTGCAAGGTGTCTATGAGTATGTACATAAAAAATCGCATTTCGTGCGATGGCTGCTTATATTGTTATCCTTCCCCGTGCTTTAAGGATATTCGTTTCGTTTTTTATCCGATTAAGATATCACTCTCAGAATTACCGTTTCTCGCGATATGCATTATGTATTCGGTGAACCTTTGAGATGAAGATCACGACGCTATCGGGGCATGCTTTACATACAGTTCAACTATTGTATTTATTAATAAATGCATGAATTAAAGTACTATAATTAATAATTAATAATACCATTATATAGGCTATGCCGGAATAAAGTGCGTTTTTTAATAATTGATTTCATAGATTATATATTGTACAGTTTTTAATTTAGATATTAACCGTAGAGTGTCTACTTAGGGAAAACAGCGTTTTTAATTAAGTAATATCATAGATTAGAGTGTCTATTTAAATTTCAAATATATTTCCAATATAAATCATATAGTATTAATTGTTAAAATTATTAAAAAACGCACTTTATAACGGTATGGCCTATATAATTGTGACAATGGCATATTAAACGCTAAGTTTATAGGACATGCGAGTATGGTGGCGTGGTGGCCCAGATGGTAGTGTATCTGACTGCCGATCAGAAGGTAGCGGGTTCGAGCCCTGGCTCGGACCGAATTAATTACCTCGTCCCTGGCTGGCAGCTGTGCCAGTCGAGAGCTTAGCGAACCGAAAGGGTTCGTTTGATTGACTCATGGACCGTTCTGTGTTCCTTTAAATAAAGGCTTTAAAAAAAAAAAAAAAAAAATTGCAATTGCAATTGTGTTATAAATTTATTATTCTTACAAAGATTTTAACCGAAGATTTTCGCAGCTCAACAGAAAACTGTTTCAGATAATAAAACAGTAACGCAAAAATTTTTTTAAGAGATTGGTTTGATTTGGATGGAGTACAAGTCGATCTTAATGACTGAAAATACATGAATAAAGGATTATTATATTTGTATTGATTATTTGAAATTATTCTGTTTTGATTATTTAATAATAAATTCCTTAATATTATTGAGACTGGCTTTTATTTATAATTTCTAGATATGTATAGGAAATTCTGACTTATCTTAGTGTACATATTTGATTTGATATATGCAGGATCAGTGTTAACAGTATATAGTTCATAAGGACGTCTTAATGAACCAGTTCTGTCTTTTTAAATGTTTTACTCTACTGACTATTATTGTAATTTTCTCTGCTTGTGTAATTGTTGTCTATTGAATGTTATTTTATATAATAAAGAATTTCAATTCTTTTTATCTATAATACATTTGTTTAATTTAATATCCTAAGAGTCTTTTAACGGGAGTTTAAACTAATATATTTAGCTATATTTTAGTTATAAAAAATACAAATTTTACACAATTATAGAAATGGCAGTAATTGTTATTTATAATCCTTATATACAGTTATACCGCGAAATGACATTATAATACGCGCCTGAGATACAATAATTTGAGATGAATAATTTATATAGCTGTTGGAATCTAAAATCCACCTGCCAATCTAAATGCTAGCTTTTGCCCCTGCAGCTGGGGGTATATAACGCAATAATGTGAATAAAGAAAAGAATATTCGTAATAAAATAAAATAATAATTTTCTCCCTTAATTCTTCTATGGTTATAACTATTTTGATTTATAGCTTTTAAAAAACTCTTTTTTTCAGTCTATGATGTATCTTAACGAATCGATCCAATTGTTGGGTGTAGAGAATCGCTGTGTTATAGTTGTAATATACTCACTCTATCTTTTATAGTCAAAAAGTAGTTGACGCTGTCGAGTAATTTTAACTTTTCCATCAAACTTCACCATTGTGACGACGTTTATAGCCGCAGTGAGAACTTTATTAAACTTGAGTTCCAGACGCAGATTGCCTCTTTATAGGGTTGTGAGTGACCGGCAGTTGTGCAGTTAAATGCAAAGAAGGTATATCCCCCGGTAGAGAATTCCTCCAGAGAAATATCAATAGACTCATCACGATTGTAGAGTTCCAAACCTTGTAGTAATCCGGAGAGATATTCTCGCACACAAAGTTTATTTTCAAAGTCGGGAGTTAGTGGGCGAAAAAGAACGGTAACTCTTTCCCGATAGAGTGCAATATGATCAATATGACCAATAGTTTAAAGTCAAAGGTTGGAACTCTATTATAAGCCTTGTTGTCCACCATACCTAGTATAATCATTTTAGGCAAATGGCTACGAAATAGTCCATCACGTATATGACTCTGAGATCCGGTAGAGATAGTATAACTATGCATATTAGTATTTGAATTGGATAATCGGATAGATTGCATTGTGAGTGGCCAACTGTTTCTCATGCTCCATTATTTTGCCCGGAGTCACATTGACCCTGCGAACATAGATAACCGCATCTTCAATTAAAACGCAAGCAGTCCTTTGACCCACCGTCGTTGTAAAGAGATAAAATTCGGTCTTGCTACGAATAAGTTTGAGGTGAACATCTAGCTGACTGAGAAGAAATTTTCCTTGTTGGAACATGTCGAGACAGAGGGGACCCCACAGATCGATAGATTTGCCACCAACAACAGTAGCAAGACGTATAGCATGGCCAGAATTTTTGTGCTTCCGAAGACATATGGCCTGCAGTATCCTTATAGTAACCAGATGCCGCTAATTGCTCCTTTTTACTGTCTCGAGAAAAGAGTAAAAGATTGTTGAGGTAGTCTCGGGGATACATATCTACTCCACCCTCGACTTGAGTGTTTCCCAGGATAAGTTTCACATCGTAAAAGAGAGAGTGCATCCAATTGTTTACAGGAGATACTTTTTTATCAGCCGCAATAATCACATCTCCTGATTCTAAACTCAATAAGGGCATTGCCTTGTGTCACATTGTTTAGCGGGTGTACATCAACCCATTGAACAGAATCAAGCACAGTTTGAACCGGTCTTCTCTCAAATATTTCAAGTTTACTTTTGGTACAGGGACAATCGCTCATACTATTAATCATTATACTACACTTTGTTGTCGTCGTCGGCGTTTATGTGTTTTCTTCTTCTTCTCAGCCGATGCGATAGAGGGTTTTTTGAATATTCTTAGCATGTTTTCTTTTCATGTTTATAGCCTTATTTTGTTTCGGATGACCCATTTGCTCGGCATTGTAGGTTATCCATATCATCACCATCCTTAAAGAGATTACGGCTGATATATTCATGACTAATATTATTCACTTCACAACGACTTTTATTGCGCAGGTTTCCAGGTATTTTCTTAAATTTTCTAGCAATCACGTCACCTGCAACACCAGCGCCTACATTGAGTGCAGAAGTTACAGCTCGTTTACCCAGTCGTTTCATAAAAGGTAGCATAGACTTTATGAGCGACATTGCAAATCGTTTAATTGTACTTAATATATTTTCACCCATCTGTCTTCTTTGACCGCCATAGACAACATTTTACCTCTCCCACCACCACCACCACCTCCTTGAATTGGAATTACATAACCAATTTAACTCTATATATCTCTTCTTTTATTGAATATTTATTAGTACTCCCGAGCTCATGTTTATAGTATTGGTAGCGCTGCTGCTCGTGAAATCATGTGTCGAGCATAGGCTCTCACTACCAGATTCAAAGGGTTCTCAGCAACTGGATAAAATTCTCCCTCAGCATGTCCGGCAAACTTTCCTCGAACATCCCGTTTTAATTTGTGCTCCAAACTCATGAGTATATTATTTTTCTCCACTCTCGTCGACAATAGTGTATATAACCAAGTCCACCAATCAACGATTCTACAAGCGCCTCTTCATTCCTTCTATTTGTGTTTTTAACGAAAAAATGATATACAACGCTGAGTATTGAGTGCATTTTACAAGCATTATCATTAAAATCTTCCCCAAAGCTAGTGTATCCCTCATCTTCATCTGATGAAAAGTTGTCAGCTGCAGCCATTATCGATTGCGAGAGAGATAGAGTATTAGTATCAAACACGCACACATGCATGTTTATAATGTCCGTCGTCGAATATGCAGTGTTAAAACCGTTTTATCCTCAACAAAATGGAAAACATGACCAACATCATCACATATAGTCACTACAATATTGCTTATTCTATGCTTGTTCAGTGGTACATATACCGGATTTTCATAGAGGGTAGTAACTGTCTGACCAAACATGATAGAATTTTTGAAACTGACTGTGCGCAAAAGGGGATGAAAGAATTTCCCGCATAAGTTTCCATACATAAGTTTCCACAGTATACATAAAGAGAATACATACTTCTTTTAAGGTCCGACGGATGAGTAGCTAGTACAGTCATATCAAGTTGTTTACCCTGCTCTCTTAAAAATCCGAGAGCATTTCCAATTTCAGTGTCTAGACGTAGAAATGTAGAGGGTTTATCGTAATATAATGATGTGAACTTTATACGATTGGTATTCTCATCGAATGAAAATGAAAATTTATCATCTTTGACTTTGATAGCTTTATTAACCTCACTAATCAATCGCTGCGCAGACTGACAAAATCCGTTTGGAATTGTAATGGACTTGCTCAAAAGCTCAACCTCACTACTAGATTTGTTTTATTATAAATTTGAAATCACGTGGACTTTTGCCCGTATTGTTATTGATAATAAGCATTGTCTCCTTTTGCCCAAAAGTATCTTTCAAGAATATTTATGTTTTAATCACGCGAGGAGTTTGACGTGCTATCTGCGGTTTTCCTCCATCATTGTTGTAGGTGAAAAACCTTTTGCTCAGACTAGTGTCCGGCTTTTTCTCATACAAAATCAGGATGATTTATAAAATGGCTAATGTCCTCATTTTTTAATAAAACACTTGATAACTCTTCCCATCAAGGTCGCCAGAAATGCTATAGTGGGCGTCCGGCTCAAAGCGGGCGTCGTCTTTTGATAAATATGTACTCTCTCCTCGCTATCAATAGTTTTGATAAAGTTAACAAAGGACATTTCAATCAGACCAACTTCCCATTGCATCCACAGTATTCATACTAATATTGTTGACCAGCTGAGTCTGATATCGTGATGGTGTGTTTTTTATAGTAGCACTACTCATCGCATCACATTGCTCGGAAGAACGATATGGGACATTTTCATCTCTAGTCAGTTGTGTGGTAGGTATCCAACTAGGTTTTTCACTTCGTTCATATCTATTTCAGCGTACAAGTGCCTGTTTATGCACTCCAGTTTCTCGAGTGCGAATCACTTTATCAATTCGGTACATACTATCTCTATCTCCAACTGCCTGCATTTCCTGCTCATAAAAACTTTCCTCTATAATATTATTTTCCGAGAGTGTGCGTAGAATATAGATGACTGGTGTATACGTGGTATTGACTTCGTGAACAATGAACTCCTCTTCACTCCAGTTGATTGTGAATATTGCCTTATCAAATATTGCCTTATTTCGAGATATTCTAACACGCTCTCCAATCTTGAATTTGGGTTTCCTCCTACCCATATGTGTTTGTTTGTCCCTTCCGTAAAAGTGTATCCATACATTGGCCTCATTATTACGATTCACCTGACTGGGTGCAAGACTAAGTATTTTATGATAGCTATTATTGTAAGCTTTCAATAGTTTTGGGAGTAGATCGAGCCACTTATAGTTGCTTTGCATGGTAAATCATTGCAGCCTTGTGTGCTGACTTAACACAAGTCAGTTTTCAAACTCAAGCCCCTGATCAGTTTGCAAGAGATGGGGCACACGTCCATCACTAGATTTAAAAAAGTAGTTTTAAAGCCGCGACAAGTGTAGATGCATTTTTAGCCTTTAGGGGTACAGCCCACGCATGTCGAGAAAATACATCAATCACTGTGAGTAGATAACAATAGCCCTTCTTTACTTTTGAGTAGGGCTGCATTTCCACTAAATCAGCCTGCCATTGCATATCCATTTTTCTCTCAATAAATCGTCTATGGGGAAACTTTCTTCTTGCTGGTTTGTGTAGTGTATACGCCTACTGGGTCTTGAGCCAATCCTTCATTTGACAGCGAGGGATTTTGCTCTCTCTTATCAACGCCTCTATCCCTCCGTACGAGCTTGGAAGAGAAGCGTTGTAATACATAGGGTGTAACACAGCATGTGTTGTTGCATTCGATATCGATTGAGAGGTTTGGTTCACCATCGTTTTCGTCAATAGATCAATTTAAACCAGTTGTACAAAGTTTAATCATATTAGTAGTAACGGTTAGAGTACTAAACTCTGTTACTATACATATAACCATGTTTAGTGGATATCAACTTTGCAAATTGTTTCATCGGCTTCCAAAGCGTTTTTTCATTACTGGTAGAAGTACTTGTAGTAGTAGTAGTAATATTCTTCTTCTTCTTCTTCTTCTTCTTCTTCGTTCCAATAGTTTTCAACTTATCATCAAAATCAATTTTGTGACGTTTCACTTTTCCCCTATCATCATCATCAATAGGTCTCAATATACTCGCAAATTTGTTCCATCCTGAAGGTGAAGGATTTAATGTTGTATTCATGCTATCATTTAAAGTTGTATAGTACCTATATCAAATCGATTATATGTGAATGTGGTAGAGACTCTCCGTCGTCATCACCGCTCAATTTACCTCGACCATTAGAGTCCCATGTTAATTGTTTAGCTAAGAGTTTATGTAGGATATTTTTTGCTCTTCAGTGGGTGGGCATTTGTCCATAATACGATGCAATAGCGTGAAAAGAAATGGCGGTGGTGACTCATCGAGAGATTCTAAAGAGCTCTTTTTATACATTTCCAATTTATTTCTCTCATTCTCCAAATTGTATGCATACAACTTATGTTTTTGATTAGTGGGTAGTTTACTATTAGTGGGTTTGACATCAGTATTAGCGATGGTGTTCTGTTTCAGTTTAGAGTATTCTGATTCACTGATTAAAACCATATGTCGATAGGCAGAAGTAGGAGAAGTCATTTAACCCTCCAATAATTTTTTTAACTCCGTATCCGGCAGCTGATGAAATCGCACCTCCCAGCAATGCTTTTCCAATCAACGAGAGTAATGGTATGAGAAGGGGAAAAATTCCACCTCGTTGCTCACCACCAATGGTTCTTCTCAAATACCTCACTCCCTCCGACCTTTCCTGTTTTGCGTAGTGTTGGACTGCAACAATTATTAATAAGACGTCGAAATGTTTCTCTTTTTTTCTAACGTACTTGCGAGTTTGTTGTCAAGTTTCACTCTCTTATTGCCACGACCATCCTTCAACAAATTATAGAGAAATTCGGCAATACTTTTCAATTGACGTGAAATCGCTTTTCGCACCAATTCTTTGCGAAGATGAGAATCAACTACCTACTTGTATAAGCTTTTGATAAATTGTATCATATCATTATTATAATAAGACTTCATGTTTATAGAAGGCTGTTACAATAACGGTTGGGATATATATATGTTTCATAAAATTATGATACATGTTTATAGTCTTACACACACACATAGTATTAGCGCTGAGAGGGTAGATATGTACGCTGTGGTTTCTCAATACATGTTCTCACACGCAACTCTTCTGCCATGTTTTGACCCAAGTTGAGAAATAGATATGAATTAGGACGTATATTCACTGCATCTTTATATGCGCCTGTTAGAAACCCTTTTTGACTTGAATACATTTGTCTACATTTATCTGACTAAAATCTCGTGGCTACTTGAATAGTACAATATACTTGAAATTGAGTAAACGAGTACGGTTTTCTTTCACCCCACTATAAAGGTTTTGATTAATTGAAACAACAGTTTAAGATGAACTAGACGAGTGAAATGATTACTCACTACTTTCGACTTTTCAACCTCTATCATCAAATCATATAATACCACATATCATTCGGTTGTTTCATGTCGAAGGAAGTGGGTAGACCCTCTTCATATAACTCAATAACATTTCCCAAGTTTCTTGGTGGCAAATACCGGCTCCCTGTAAACCAGTGGACTTTTTGCGGAGGTTTATCAAACAATATTTAACGATTTTCAATCAAATTCGCAACAAATGTAGTCTTTCCAGCCTGACTTGGCCCCACAACCAACATTGAAGACATGTGTTTCAACTGGGTGTTATGCATAATGATTCCTTCAAACAAAATAGTTGGAAATTGTTTTTTCGTGTTATTTCATGTTTTTTCGTGTAATTTCATGTTTATAATGTAGACAGTTTATTACCTTCTCCTCATTGGTCTTCTTCTTCTTCCCCTTCTCCTGATTGGTTAAGCAATTGATGTAAGCTGGTTAATATTGCCATCACCCCCCTTTGCTTGCTCATTCCCCATACATTGCTGTCTACATGAGGTCATCGTTTTTCTTATCATCTCTCGTTCTCCCTCTCTCCCTCTCTGATATCATAGTAAGAGATAGTATTGCCAAGAGTTATTCTGTATGCACTCAGTGCGATTATTTTTTTTATGGTGCAAGCCAACATTTAAATGTCATCAAGAGGAGCGCTTTCACGTGTGTCTGAAATCGAAATGTGTACATCCTCCCACAACAATGAAAGCCTATGCGTCATAGGCACAATTTAAACTCAAACATCTGTTCTGTCTTGGGATAAAATTTTCAAATCACAAAAAGTTGCTAAGCAGTCTATCTCAACTGCGAGGGCTCACGGCGAGTGTGGATGGTGTCTAATCCTCCGACAGTATATGTGGACACTATAAATGAATATGCTCTCATCCCGTCGTCTGCTGCCAGAAATACGTCACAATTCCAGCTGGCTCGTCCATTTATTTCTTCCCAGCCTACTTCAATCAATTCTGCTCCAGACCAGACGATAAATTAAATATTTCGAGAAGACGGCAGTATATATTCTCCATTCTTCGTTATGTCATCGCCACATCTGCAGGCCGAAGACAACAATGATCTCGCTTTGGATTCATTAATTACATACTCGACACCTTCCGTGATGATGAACAATGATGATTAATATTTTTTTTTATATTCATATTATCTGTATCATGCAACACCGATGTATCATTATAATGTAAATGTTTTTTGTAAGTTATTTGACAAAGTCATGTTAGGGTGTCTTAGTAATAACTCATAACTGTCAAGCAGTGCACAGTGTGGGCCGGATTCCTTTTTTGCAATAATAGTATCACGACTACCTTTGACGGGTGTTGTAATATTTTCATAGTGGGCAGTACACAGTTTCGATTGATTGTATAGTGTAATAATGGGAATTTTTTGTCGTTTCATGTTTACAATAGTTAAATGATAGTTTTTTTAACACGTTGTTGCCAATTTGGGAGAGGGTAATTATGATAGTCGATAGTTGGGCCTCCAGCAAGTTTTAAAAATTTCTCATTATCGCTTGAAGTTGCAGTAAATCCGTCATGTCTAATAACAATAATTGGCTTCCAATAGTTTATAAATTCTCGTAAATCATGAAAAAGTGCCTCCTTTTTCCGATATCCATGGAGTTAGAGATATTTCAATTTCAGTCCGTGAGAATACTTTTTTGCAAAATTAAATTGTTGATAATTATCAGGTTGAGCATGAAACATGGCCAATCTTCTAACCTGTCCGTTTTCATCAACTATTATAAAGGCCACTTCAACAGAATCATCATAATCTCCCTCTATGTCAATAAACATTAATCGATTTATGGTAGAATTAGACTCTGAACAATATCCATCGATACACGTTTTCATGTTGATTAGACGACAGACGCACTAGTTATGTATAATGTATGAGAATGTATGTATAATATATAACACTTATCCACTCATTTACTAAAAAGCATTGTATAATTATTGAGAACTAGATTCGCAAATATTTCGGACAAATCTCCACCTTCCGTTAATGACTTCAGACTCGCTCCAGATCCATTGTGTTTCATAAAACCATCCCATTAGAGCGATAACCAGTTTAACAAGATTTTCTCGAGTACAAATATTTTCTAATATTAATTCCCTCACTTTTATCATCATGGCATCAATAACTTGTTCAAATAGATCCTCATCTGCTCCATCAGACTCAAAAGCATCATTATTAAGACTGATATTGTTACTGTTAACGCTAACGCTAGAATCTGACTCCATGATGTGCTTATATTATCTATTATATATATATATATTGTCATGTTTATAGTCTTTCTATCCGACTTTCAGACGTGTGCTAATCAAGTATTTCGTGGTAAATTCGTACTACCTCCCAACACTGTGTTTGCCGATCTCTTCAAAGACAGAACAATTCATCCAAATTTGGAAATCAAGTATTATCCCACTCAACCGCATATGTTTGGAATCCAGGTAGACACCGGAGACTGGACTCTGTTACTCTTTTCCAGCGGAAAATCTAGACTAATGAGACGAAATTTTGGTGCGGGAAATATGCTAAACTATTTTTGTAATTTTTTAAACGCTACTATGAGTCATTCTCATTCTAATTTTGGTGGCGGTGGTGAGATACAATCAAAAACCTTTGTTATTTGTCTAGAAAATCCAACTCTTTCTCATTTACAGTTTGAACCAGAAATATTCCCCGCTATGAAATGTACTCTCTGGCTTCTAATTAATGTTAATCTTTTTCATACTGGAAAGATAGTTATAATAGGACGTGAAGCTCGTTTATTTACTCAACAGGTCTATGACTATTTTATTAATCTTCTTAAAAAGTATTCTACCTATGTATACTAGTATACTATCGATGCTATCTACTAAAATAAAAACACAATTTTCGACAGGAATAAAACTCTTCTATTTAATGTACAAACACATCAGTAGATATATATAAATATGCAAATAACAAACATTTATGATATTAAATTGTTAGTCAGTAGTTTGATTCTTTATTCTTTTCGCCGCCGATTCCATCAGTTGAGAGACATTCATCATTCTTTTGCGCGCTGGACGGGGTAAACTTCCTAGAAGGTGATTTCCATGTGGTAGATTTTCATTTTGTGATGTCCAGGCCCCTTTTTCTTCAAAAAATGAGAGAAATCTCTTTTTATACTTGAGATTATAAATTTAATGATCAATTGAACCGATGCGACGTTTGAGTGTGGGAGAAGGTTGTCTGCTCATTGAAGGCTGTCAAGTAGTTAGCGGGCTTGATCTCAGCCGTTAATGTCGCTCTTCGTACACCCTTCGCCCTCTTACACTCCTTCCCGTCGAAGAGCAGCATGGAGTAGGCTTTAGGACGCAAGAGCACCCATTCTCGGAACGGTTTGCTAGCAGCCTCATCCTTTATGCATCCGAGACGAGCTTTACATTTGTTCGAGAAGTCCGGATGAGTCGGTGGGTAGTTGGAGGTGTCCAAGACTTCATCCTCACAAATTAGATCACGTTCGACGTGTATACCATTTGTCTGAAGGAAGAAGCTGTTTGTATCTCCACCCATAATAGAGATGTGACCACGAGTTGACGCGCATATCCAGCCAGAGTGTCATAGTATAGTCGATACATGGTAAGCTTTCTCAGATCAAGTACGGCCTGACCTATGTAAATGGGCTTGTTCAGCACAACCTGGTCCTTAGCCATGTGTATTATCGCCAAATCTCCACTGAAAACGAAGAAGTTAAGAAATTCAGGACGGCTGGAGTAGGTAAGAAGACTTTCCTAGTTTGTGCAGAGACGAAACTTCATTCTATAATAGATAGAAAAAACATAATGACAATTTTAGCATAATTATATTTATATGAGTTATAGAGATGATTATAGTTACCTTCGACGTACATTCTCCATTGTCTTCCTGAATAAACTATTGTTCTTCAGCTTGTAGAAGTCCTTCTCGAAGTAATCGGTAGCCTCTTGCCACCTCTTCGAATTGTACGAGATGTAGGGCTCGAAAAATGCTGATTGTTTCAATTGAAGCACACGATGAATTTTCGTCAATTTCATCCCCTTTTGTAGGTAGAATTGTAGGAGTTTGCCATGAATTGTATAATTCAGCTTGTTCCAGTGAGTGAGTATCAGCTTCTCAGTTCCTCTTTATGCTCGCCTCGTTTTATCCCCTCACAATTGGCTCCATTGTTGTCTCATAAAGTCAGTGAGACATGTCTCGGGGATTGTGCACTTCTCCGGAGCAAAGGGGAGTTTCCACGTACGATCCTGCAGCTCGACAGGATATTCCAGATCCACCTCTAACAGTTACCCTGTTTCACCATCATAATTGTATAGAAGCACGTCAAGATTCTCGACCTCGTTCTCGTCAAACCATCTAAAGTCGTGCTGGGGTAACTTTTGCGACAATGCATCTCCATACAAATTGTTGGCGTCGACGTAGAGGAGATCCACTTTTGGTTGTTCATAATTATAAGAGTCGGGGATTCTGGGAGTATTCGATACGATGTGGTGAGTGTGGACAAACGTCATCTTTCCACGTATGCAGCTCTCGACAAAACAATACGAGTCAACATTCCTCAGCATGTCAACCTGATAAATGAAACTGAGAGAGAGATAGGAATTTTACTTTTTAGTTGTAAATAATTAAAACAAAAAACAAACTTGCTTTAGTTTTGGTCATTTTGAATGCTGAATCCCAAGAGAAACCTTGTTGCGTGTAGTAATAGGCAGCATCGAGCTTGTCCTCTTTGAGAGGGAGAGTTCTGAATGACTCAAAAACATCTGCAAATTGGTGCACATCCTTCTTCAAATATGCGAGCATATAGTCTCCAAATGTGTCACACTCCAAGTTGCGTGTAACTACAACTCTGTACCTTAATTATATTGTTGGCGAATTGCGCAATCTGTTCTTACATGTATTATGTTGTTCTGTTGATGTATAATATATAAAAGCAGAGTCAGTTGACCGAGATTATACAAACAGTTACTTGATAGTTAGAGCTACTTGGTTATTCTCTTGAGGTACGCATAAGGGGCTAACCCGGGGTCGTAACAATTGGGGCTCAGCCGGGATCCATTATCTGGTAGCAAGGATTTGAAGAGTTCGTGAAAAAGTTCTGCTATACGAAAACAAGACGAGTTAATACAAGGACTTGCGGTTCGACTTGCTAAGAAGAGGGCATAATCCAGCTTATAGATGTGAAGAGAACGACGACGACACTTCGATACATCACGCGTGCTAGTTGAATTCCGTTGTGCTAAGTGACTGGACGATTGAAATATACCAACAAGCGAACGACGGGGTGGTGAGATCAGTGCTTTCGGGATTATTATACTTTTTTGTTCATAATTCAAGTATATGTTAATTAACTGTTACCGTGTCTAGTTGTCATTTTCATTATATAGTTGATAATAAATTTATATATATTTGAGTAGCATTTAGTGTCGCACTATAGTGTTGGTTTAATATTATTATCTTTATAATCGACCTTATAAAATCAGTCGTTGTTGTATTATTGTCATAAAACTGCAAGTACATACCTGATGTGATGGATAGTATAGAGAGATTAATAGCATTTGGTGAAAAATTAGGACTAGTTGGGGCTGAATTAAAAGAGTGGCTTAAAGGTCAACAGAAAAGAGAAGCGAAAGTGCAAAAAGAAGAGAGGGAAATAGCTATGCAAAAAGATGAGAGAGAAATAGCAATGCAAAAAGAAGAGAGAGAAATAGCTATGCAAAAAGAAGAGAGGGAAATAGCTATGCAAAAAGAAGAGAGGGAAATAGCTATGCAAAAAGAAGATAGGGAAATAGCTATGCAAAGAGAAGGGAGGCAAATGAAATTAAGAGAAAGAGAAATGGAACTAGAGTTTAATAAAATGCAAAATCACGCCCCCGGTTTTGAAAATAAGGAGATTTGGTTTGATTTTGGAAGGCAAGTCCGTTTTGTACCACCTTTCCAAGAGAAAGAGGTTGATAAGTATTTTTTACAGTTTGAAAAAAATGCGTCAGGAATGGAAAATAGAATTTTGGACATTGTTATTACAGACTCAGTTGAGAGGCAAAGCCCAAGAAATGTATTCTTCGTTATCCATTGACGAATCTAGTAATTATTCTGTAGTAAAGAAAGCCATATTGCTCGCTTACGATTGTGTTCCAGAAGGTTACAGGCAGAAGTTTCGTAATCATAAAAAAGGAGAAAAGCAGACATACCTTAAATTTTCACGTGAAAAAGAGAATCTGTTTGATAGGTGGTGTGTTTCTAACAATGCAAATCAAGACTTTAAAAATTTAAGACAGATGTTGTTGTTAGAAGATTTCAAAAATTGTGTCCCTGCAAGTCTCAGAATGTATCTGGAAGAGCAGGCTTCGCAAGCAGCGGATGAGTACATATTAATTCATCCACAAGTTGCATCACAACCCTGTCAGTGTCGCGCCTTACATAGGTTCTCTGAGAAGTTATCAGCAGAGTTCATCTACGGTTGCTAGGCAGGGAGCTTACCAAAATAACAAATTAAATACCTGTTTTCATTGTAAACGTAAAGGACACACAATGGCTAACTGTTGGCTACTACAAAAGAAACCTAGTCCAAAAAAGGTATTGGCTACTCACAAATTAGCAGAAACGTCATTTAGTCATAAAAAACGTTTGCAGATGACTTTAGTGATGATAGAGAAAAAGTTCCTACTAGAATATTAAGAGACACAGGAGCTTTTCAGTCTTTGTCACTTGACAAAGTTATTCCTTTATCCGATCAAACATACTCACGGCAAGAAATTCTGATTAAAGGTATCGAAATAGGGGTTATGAGCGTACCTATACATTCAGTTCACTTGTATTCAGAGTTGGTAAAATGAGAGGTGCCAGTAGAGAGTATTGACTTGTTGTTGGGAAATGATTTAGCAGGTGGTAAGGTGATTAAAAGTCCGATAACCTCGCAAGAACCCATTTTAATTATGACACATTAACAACTGACTTTCCATGTGTTTTTCCATCATGTGCAGAAATACAACCGGCGAAAAAAGATGATCAACTCGTATCATGCGCTGTTACTAGAGCTGCTAATAAGCGAGAAAAAGATAGCGAAGTTGAAATTAATTTACAAGATACATTTTTTGCAGATTTATTTGAGGGAACCAATTTTGTTGAAGATAGTCCTGATATTTCACGCCGGAAACTAATTGATAAACAACAAAAAGATGACAGCCTAGCAGGGGCATTAAGTAGAGCTGTATCCGAAGATGATAGTGAAGAAAAACCAGTAGCTTACTTTTTGAAAAATGGTCTTTTAATGAGGAAGTGGCGTTCCCCTGAAATTCCTATGGAAGTAGAATGTAGAGAATCCGTTCAGCAAATTGTATTACCTGAAGACTATAGAAATTTTGTCCAGTCTTTAGCTCACGATACACCAACGGGTGGACATTTGGGAGTGAATAAAACATATGATAAAATAATAAACCATTTTTATTGGCCACATTTGAAAGCAGATATTTCAAGGTACTGTAAAAGTTGTGATCCATGTCAAATAGTGGGAAAAGAAAATCCCCCTATTCCAGTAGCTCCTTTGCAACCTATTCCTGCCTTTGAAGAACCTTTCAGCAGTATTTTGATTGATTGTGCTGGCCCGTTACCTAAGACGAAATCAGGGAACGAATACATGTTGACCATCATGTGCGCTTCTACAAGATTTCCAGAAGTGATTCCTTTGAAGAAAATTAATTCAAAAAACATTATCAGGGCTCTAACCACATTCTTTACGACATTTGGATTTCCAAAAATTATTCAGTCAGATCAAGGTACAAAATTCTTTTCAAACTTGTTTGAACAGGTTTCATGCAAATTAGGGATTAAAAGAAGCGTATCTTCAGCCTACCATCCTGAATCTCAAAGTGCTTTAGAAAGATTTCATCGTGCCTTGAAATCTATGATCCGCACTTATTGCTTTGAGTTTACAAAGGATTGGGATGAAGGAATTCTATTTGTGATGTTTGCGATTAAAGAAGTTGTTGAAGAATCCCTTGGCTTTAGCCCATTTGAATTAGTGTTTGGTCACACGGTCCGAGGACCTTTAAATCTAGTCATGGAGAGATGGTTGAAGGAAGAGAATGAAGTAAATCTGCTGGACTATGTCACTGATTTCAAATATCGGTTACTAAGAGCTTATGAAATAGCTAAAGAAAACTTGAAGTCGACACAAACTAAGATGAAAACTTGGTATGACAAAAAGGCTGTTGAACGAAAATTCTCACAAGGTGATAAAGTTTTGGCTATACTTCCTGTTCAGGGCAACACACTTCAGGCTCGATATTTAGGACCTTATGTAGTTGAACAAAAAGTAAGTAATGTAAATTACATTATCTCAACACCAGCATTGAAAAAGAAAAGAAAACTCTGTCATATCAATATATTGAAGCCTTATATCGAAAGAGAGTCTAATGTGCCTAAACCAGTTACAATTGTCGTTAATACAACCGACCTACGAGGAGATAGAATCGATGAATATGTTGCAAAGTTTGAAAACTCTAAAGTTTTAGAAAAGGTTGACGAAAAATTGAGTCATTTATCAAACTGTCAATGTCAGGGTTTGAAGATGTTGATTCAAAATAATCTTAACTTGTTTCAAGATACTCCCAGTAAGGCAGTAGATGTCCATCATGATATAGATGTGAGAGGGGAAAAACCTTTTCGAGTAATGCCATACAGAAATAAAACCTATAAAGTCTAAGTTGATGGAAAAAGAAATCCATTATATGTTAGATAGTGACATTATTAAGCCAAGTAATAGTGCTTGGGGATCCCCTTGTATCTTGGTTCCGAAATCAGATGATAGTGTGAGGTTTGTAACGGATTTTAGAAAACTGAACGAGTACACTAAATCCGACAGTTATCCTATGCCAAGAGTTG
>JAUZNC010043435.1:40317-57287 GCA_034780395.1 Vannuccia rotundouncinata | reverse complement strand
AACCTAATTATCATCTAACTGTTGTAAAAATTATTGTAAATATACTAATTGTAATCTAATTATCATCTTACTAACCCAACTCAATTTACCAATTTAACATGGGGCCGACTACTTCTGGGCCACCAGCTGTATATTCATTACGTTTTATGTCACATTATTATGTCGCGAGAAAGATAATTCCTTTGTTGACAAACTTATTCGTTGTTATGATTTGAGTTTATAATAGTATGCCTGAATTCTGTTAAGTATTGCTAATGTTAATTCAATAAGCTAATAATACCAAATTCGGAAATGTTTATATAGAATTATTAGTTAATAGAAATAGAGCGTGGCCCTAAACATCATTATAAATTTGATTTAAATTTAAATATAAATTGTTTGTATTTTTTTAAATTAAACTAAATGCGCGTAACTTACTTTGTTGATATGAATAAAATTTGTTGGAGAATAACAATGAAATAGGGATTATCACATAATTGAAATACAACCGTTAGAGAGTACATGAAAATGTGGAATTAAATATCATTAAGTATAACACATATGGATAATATTCTATATCCTTCGGGATTAATATTGGAAAAAAAATTTTATTGTTAAATTTGAGTTAGATGTTCAAAATATTTTCATTTTGGGAATGTGTGTTCAAAATTGCTTCATATTTTTACATGTAGAACTCACATTTAATATTTTTTTTTCTTTTTTGGGGGAGGAGCGGCTGTGGTGAGTCATTATATAGAGTTACCCCTCCCATAATACTCTCCGCATTACTGAAAATAATAATAATAAAACAAATATTATTTTAAAAAAATTTATAGATAATCTATTCCATGGAAAATATATTCATCTTACTATTTATTTTTCCGACTATTTTTAACTCACATCGCTTTCAAAGTTGTAGTATTGTATAATGATTATACTAATAAATTAATAATGCAATATATTTTATATATCGTATAGCATTAGTCGAAATTATAATCTATCTACATGAGAAAAAAACATGTGAACCATATTTTAATATATGTAGAAATGCTTTTAATTTGACTTACCTAATTTAAATTTAGATAGATATATAATTGAACTTCATTAAATACATATTTTCATAATTAATATTACACCTTTTTAAAGCAGAATATTAACAAAGTTACGTCTTAAGAAAAATATGATAATAATAAATTAAAAACAAATCAATCTAATATCACATTTTATTATTAAAATAAATGCTTTTAAATTTGATTTACTTTTGACTATAAACCTATACTGCAATCTTTGGATTGTAAATATTATCAAAATACAACATTATTTTAACCATAAATAAATAAGGTTATGCACGATTTTAATACTTGTTTTGATCATAATTGTCCATTATATATTTCAGAAAGAAAAATATGTAACTGTTGGATAAAGAATATTTCATGAATCATTTTAAAAACTGAATATGATTATAATAAAAAATAAAGCTTGAGCGAAAATCAAAACCTCTGAGCAAAGTAAACACTCGTACAAATGTGAAATAATTGTTTATTTACTTATTAGTATAGAAATAAAATATATATTTGAGCAATATTAGATTATTGGAAATTATAGTTGTGAAGGTAATTGCGTTATATTTTGGTGGTGGCCATCCCAATGAATGACATATTCATTGTTCTGTAAATCGCGAGTTAAATGATCAATAGAACAGAAATTTTGTGACTTTTTCTATCTTATTAGCATATATGGCTCATTTTGATTTTATGAGTAACATTTGGTTATATAAATCTAGTATCCACAAAAGAATCATAAAGAAAAATAAATATCGCGGGGTGGCGGCCACCCCAAATGTCCATCTCCTTTATAGATATCCAATAGAAACGTCATTTAACAATTAATACAATGCAGAAAAGCAAATATTATTCTAAAGTTTCACATATCAATCGAATTCATTTATCTAATTAAATATGTCAGACCGATATTAATTAGACTTAAATTAATAATTTTATTAAAAAAATCGAATAAAATCCATAACAATTGTTTCTTCTGTTTAGTTAAATAGAT
Source organism: Vannuccia rotundouncinata (assembly GCA_034780395.1). Taxonomy (NCBI): domain Eukaryota; kingdom Metazoa; phylum Platyhelminthes; order Proseriata; family Coelogynoporidae; genus Vannuccia; species Vannuccia rotundouncinata. The sequence goes on along the minus strand of JAUZNC010043435.1, from coordinate 55,253 downwards.
AAATATAATATAGTGATACTGCTCTCAATAATTTATTTATTGTTCCAGTTCTAAACTCTTTATTAATAGAGTAAATTTATGGAACCACGGATTTGGCCCTATTTGAAATAGATTATATTTTAATAAATTTAATCCTTTCTATTTTTACATATCCATAAAAACTTAAATCTTAATAATGTATAGCATTTTTTGAAACTGTGACAGTATATATGTGAATAGATAATATAAAAATGTTAAAATTAAACCGAAAATATTTACATAAACTGTTTACAAGTCAGACAATTTCATTAGCATGAACTAAGGTAGTTATTTCATAATTTTTAATTAACGTGAAGATATATACCTAGTGGCGAGTTTCACAAACTAAGATTTAAGATTTAAAATCTCCGATTGGACATTTGTAAAATTGCGTTTTGCATTTCACGAAATTCTAATCTACTATTTACTATTAGTAACACATTTTAATAATCTACTAGCAAAATATGTCATGATTGCGTTCCACAAACTACAAATCACTAAATTGTTTCACGGGACAATTTTAACTTTGGGAATTCAATTCCTAAGAAAATTGTGTAAAATATTACGACGTGAACAAAACACATTTGTAAATTAGTAACTAAAAAGTGTCAAACTGTTTCATTATATGTAACTTTTACATTAGACTTCCTGTAATGACATTTATTATATTAGCAGTTTATAAAGAAAACATTAGATTGTTTTTTATACTTAATTGTGATACGAAGACGATAATTTGTAATAATATATTGAAAAATTGCAATTGCTCTAAATAAGATAACTCAATATTTTTCAATCTAATAAGGTGAGATTTTGTGGTAAATAGAGAAAATTGAATAAAGGAATTATAGACTAAAAGAAATTATTATTATTAAGTACCGCACAATTAATTATTAGATTGACACTGATATTAAAAATGTCTACTATTGACAATATTTGTTTTTGGAATGCCAAATTGTGGTCTTAGTAAAATAAGAGACTAATAATAATATAATCGTAGATTCGTAATAGTTTTTTGTGAAACAGTCTAAGTTCGTAGAAATAACAATTATATTTCGAATGTATTAAGTCGCGGAATAATTATAATACATCATTGAGATGTATTTTTGTGTAAATTCATAATTTTTATTTCCTCAGATTATAAGTATTTAATTTTCAAATAAATATTTTAAAATTGATTTAATTGTCAAATAGACACAGCAAAAAAACAATTGTCAAGAAGGAAAAATTAAAGGACGAAACTTTTTTCAAATAATAGTTTTAATATGTATAAATAAAACAACATAACGACAGTTTAAAATCGCATTCTTGGAGCGGCCTACTAGAATATATATTTTGAAATAACGCGATCACAGGTAATGAACAATTTGTAAACGCAATGTTTTATTGCATCATTATAAAAAGTTAAAATCTGCAAAATATAAAATCTAATATACTTCTCTAATTGCTTATACCAATTAAGAAATATCTGAATAGTAGAGATATTATTTTCAAGTGCCAGGATTTCTTCAATTGCAATTATTGAAAAGATCTTGGGGTTGCATTGCACAATTTTTTAAATAAACAGATAAGAAATGGCCAACATTTTTGGAATTATCACAAATAAGATTACATGAGATCTTTTTAATAACAGCCACATAAAACATCATTTATATTTAAAACAGGATTCTACCATGTCTTAAGATTTTTGAATCAAATTTCATTTTTTGTCCAATTTGACATCAAACATCTGATATATATGTGCTAAATAATTCATAATTATTTTAATTAAAAATATGGGCAATCCTACAGTTTAGCATCCTTAAATTTTTTTTGATGTTTAAGTATGGTGGAGCCAGTTCATGGGTCTAGAAATAAATTAGTTTAAAGCTTTGTATCTATTTTATTACTATTGATAATCCTATGTTTTTAATAATGTTTATACACATTTTTGATGTTCAAAAAAATATTTTACTATAATTCTATATATTAATATTTTTTATAAATACAGGGAAAAGTGAGTTTTTAAAAAATTTGTAAGGATGCTAAACCATAGGTTTGCCAAAATATGTTCTAAAAATGGCAATTGTAGCTTACTTGGCCATTAATTAAATTAAACTACCACACCACACAGACAGTAACTGTATAATATTGGATATTGATAGTGATTTATATTTGTTGTTCACTAACTTGTTTATATAGGCATTATTGGTTTGCTAAAATATGGTTGTTGTCACCTGTGATAAGTTCACAAGATTGTACATGTTTCAATATTTTCTCATTGCTCGCAAATAATTTCCGTATTTTTTAAATACCTCCAAAATCATGCCTGTTATCTATTTAAGTATTCGGTTTGGTTATTATGTTTGTTCACACTGTTATTTTTACATTTACAAGTTGTATATATATTTCTATTCATACAATTTTTGACGGTTACTTCCGACTCACCTCTGCAACAACATAGTCTGGCTATATACAAAGTACAAGTATTATTTTCACTTGTGTAAGCTACTACAGAAAATAAACCAATAACTAATTGAGTTATCTGAAATCTGACTATCTGCAGAAAATTGACTACATGTATGCATAAAATATGTGAAGTTGCATATGCATTTCCCATTTTATTTTTCATGAAAAGTGAAATTGACTAGTATTTAATATAAATTTAGGTTGTGTAGTTTGATAAATATGTAAATTAGAATAATTCACTCTAGCACAGGGAGTAACAGACACAGGACTGGTTTCGACCTTGTGTGCTAGTGACATTATTTTCTATAACAAATCAAATGTATATTATGTACACACAATAATTATGTGATTGAAATTTTAATTTAAATACTTAGTCAGTGTCAGTCTGTCTAACACATTCCTATGTCTACCATATATCTCTACCAATATTTTTATTACCCTGTGATTGGTCTGGAAAAAAGTGGGGGGGGCCACCCCCTGCTACGAGGTGCCTGTATAATCAAAAATTAAATACTAGGTATTTAAATCATCTGCAATTCCATCTATTTGACACTGCATACTAATCATAAAGACTATAATTATACATTGTAATTGTTTTTTTTGATAATTTGTTTATTTTCTGAAAAAAATTTAATGAATGGCTAAGTAAGCTACAATTGCCCTAAAAGCAAACCATTTATATTTCCTTGTTTATTAATATAAAATATGCTTTATATTATTAAATATATTGTTAACATCAGGGTTCCACACCATCAAAAAAGCATTACATTTTTCAAATTTTAAAAAAATTATGAAAACTAAAATAAAAGTTGAAATCATAGAAAACTGAGTAGCTTTATTTTTTCTTTTTTAATAAATAAATAAATATACAATAATCTGAGTAAATAAAATTCTATAGAGAAGAGAAGTTCTTCCAAACATCAGAAGTTAGCTAGTGAGGTGGAAAGAGAGAGCAAAGTGAAAGCAAAGACAATGAAGCTAAAGTCAGATATATATGTTTATTGTTAGAAGCTTCTGCCAAATACTGTTATGAAGGAGAGAAAACTGCAATGTTTTAGGAAATGTGCTTAAAGGCAAATACTTGTAATGGTAAGTCAATGGTTGAGAGAAATGAGATATTGGACATTGCATTAAAAGAAAAGGGAAACAACATGTGAACTGTGTGTGATGTGAAATATAATTTTGCCTTGGGATAATAATTGTAATTTGCTTATTTTATTGTTAGATTGTTATCATTTGTTGTTTAAAATATACAGTAATAAAAATTGAGTTATTATATTTGTAGTTATATTGGTCACATTCAAAATCAGGGAATTTGATTTGGTAAAAAGTAAGGGAAACCCTGTAAAGTATATTCAGGGATTAGAATGTTCTGAGGATTCAAACTGAAAAATATTATTTTCTTAATTCATTGAAAATTGCTTAAAATATTAAGGTGTTGGGGAGAAGGTGTTTACAATACTAAATTATTTATAAATTGGTCATTTTAAAGGGAAGATGTCCAATCACAGACATATATACACATTAATAAGAGTATTTAAAAATAAAATATTTGTGTTTAACTATTAATATAAATATATATACTTTACTTATTGATAATCTATTGATTTAGAATGGATTAATGATACATTTCTTTAACTAGATATTTGTTTTATGGATCTGGGGTCAATTTCAACTGAATTATAAAATTAGCCTTCTCTGAATATATCAACTGTGCCAAGGACATTCAAATCAAAAACATCTGCCCCTAAACATCCATTTATTGATAAACCAATCAGCAATAGATTTGAATGCACATGGTCACTCTGCCATGAGCAAAGTGCTTTTAATGTTGATAGAACATACCAAATCTCTAAATTATCTGATAGCAAGAAGGATAGTTTTCATCCTACCCATTAGCTCTAAATCAAGATGCTGATAATTGGTGGTCTTAAGTTATTATTATCCAAGAATATCCAGCTTACATAAAATTAGCATAAATGGACCATTTATAAAGTATGTACACAGTCATTATACAAATTTTGACCCCCGCCACCCTATGTAAGCTCCTGCATGCTTTTTATCTCCCCCTCTAGAAGAATACCCATATGCAGTTGAAATTTAATTTATTAAACAGACAATGTTAGATACATGCTGTGCCCTGTGTACAGTAAGAAAGTAGTGTATAGGTGTAAAGACTTTATTCAGGCATTGTAAAAATATAGGGTACAAAGATAGAGTTTAAAATTTCAAAATTAGGTAATTTTTGAAAAGTAGTTATAGACAAAATAAGCAAAGCAGGTTTCTGACACACTTTACAAAGCAGTATCACTCACAGACTTAGTGACATAATATATACAAAAAGTAGGATACTGACAGCTATCTGACAAACAATAATGAGAATCACAACAATACATAATAAAGGTTCAATGCATTATAAGAGTGTAGATACACTTTTCATCCCCTACCCCTCCTCCTGTATGCTTTTCATATATCCCCCTTGTCTGTGTATGTAATTTATGGATGGTCCCAAATATGTTTCAGTTGCTTTCATGAACCTATTGTAGTCATCTTTTAACAAAATAAAAAAGTTTATATTTCAAAAAATAAATACAGGTTTCTAAATAGTTACATGTTTAGGTCTTCCACTTTATTCATAACTTCAAGTCAAGTAATAGAATTCATAATTGTTAGTATAAAATATTGTTTCTCTCAACTTGATTAAAATAATGTTAAAAACTACAATTTTAAAAATTTTGTCAAAAAATTAAAATCTAACAGTTTTTATTAAAGAAGTGGAACCCTTATTTAATTACATTTAGATGTATCTAAATTATTAATTTAATATATATATAAATATCTCAATAGATGTTATCTTAAAATTTTAATACCAAATTTATAAGCATCAAACCAATAGAATTGTTAGATAATACATTCAGCTACTACTTATAGCCATACATGTTTTGGCTAATAACACTATATGCTAAATATTATACACAAATTAAATAAAATTCAGTGATCACCCATGAGTTAATTCTGAGTGATGAGTCAGGATGTAAAAATAATTTGATACATGTATTTTTTATTTGGAGTGATTAAATTTCTCAGTCAAATAGATCAATCAAAAAATAGCTATTGTCTTTGTTGAGATATTAGACAAATGACTATAAGCTACTCAAAGAACTATCATCATCAGACATAATTGAAAATATTACACAATATATAATTTCTCTAGATATTTTCTGGAGTAGACTGTTTACAATGATTTCCAGATGTTTGAAAAGTTCAAACCACAATATATGATGTAATAAAAACTTCCAAATTAATTTAAAGGAAACTTAAAAGACTCCCCAGGTTGATTTATATTTGGAATTTGATTATTAATATATAATATAAAAGGCTCAACGTCCATATTAGAGGCACCCTAACCATTATTTAATATTTATGTAGTTCAAAGCATAAAATTAATCCAAAAGCTTTATAGTATTATAGTAATGAAGTTTAGTCAATGAATACATTGTTTAAAATGGACAATGAATAATTATTATAATAGCAGAATGTGAATACACAATACTTTATATATTATGTCTTATGGATTCAATGAATATATAATTTAACATTTATTGATAAGAATAAAGAAATGTATAATGAACAACTAAAATTGTATCATTTATACTGAAAAGGTCACAAATGGATAAAAATGAGAATGAAAGAATTCTTTACAACACACATACTTGTACTATATCAGGTACAACTTTTGTAGTCTGCTTGTTTAAATCTAAATTGATGACACATTCCTACAGATACTCTAGCTAAAACTATAACATTTAACTGATGTTTTATTTAAATATTTTATCATTTTTTATATTTCTATAAAAACTTATTTAAGATAAAAATATGCACAGTTTAAAAGAGACATTTCTCAAATTGTTATTTAATATCTGTACATTTGTTTATGTTTTGTTATCAATTTACTGTGCACAACATTTCACTAAGTAAAATGTCATGCAAAGTGCCTTAAATGAATAAGAATTCTAATAATATCTTTGGCTTCCTCATTAGTGGTTTGATTGAATTGTTTCGACATTCTTCTAAGAAAACCCATATTAAAAAACGCAATTTCTATACTTACCCGATTTATTCATTATTCAACGTTTTTACATACATATTATATAAAAGTTATTAGCTATGTCTCTTGAAGTCTCGGTTTTTATTTATATATTTTCAGTCTGAATGTGACTTTCCAATGAAATCCAAGTTACCCCAACTACTTCTATCATGGTTCAGTGAATATCATCAACTTGTGGGAGCTTCCAACAACAACAACATCAACACAACAAACAATGCTAACCTTTCCAATATTACAACTGAAGCACTCGCCAAGTTTGTTGAAAAAACACGCAGCAACCCCGTTTTATTGGCTACTTTGGAGACGACCCTGATTGATCTACTTTTAGCTCGACCAATCACAGCCGACCATGTGGAGTCAATTCGGCACATATGTAGTACAGTGTTTGCTTTCTACAAGAATACTGATGTAGGTATTCAACTATTGGCCATTGATCTTCTGCCCAATCTTCTACAAGGCTATGTCATTGTACTAAGTGAGTTTTTGTTACCTATTAAAAATGTTTTATATTATCAGGGTGTCCACTACATGACAAACATTGAACAAATGATAACATCAGTTTCGAATTAGTGGAAGAACAGATCAGGCGAATAAAGTAGTATTTGGTTTGTTAGTCAGATATTTTTGTGAATTAAACGGATTACTGCCGTGTTACTTCTCGGAATATTTTCTCTGTGGCCACCCTTAATAATTTTCTGAACTATACGGTTAATATTACATATTTTAAATTAATTAGGTACCTAATATGTATTTAAAAAATATTATTCCTTTTTCAAAAATAGTATAGAATGGATTAATTTTTTTTAAATAAATTGTTTTGTTATTTTCCTTTATTTTATGTACTATAATTTCAGTCCAAAATAATTATTGCTGTATAAATAAACTAAATTAACATAACAATTTTTAATCGGCCATGAATCAGTTCCCTGATGAATTACTATAATATCTTCCTGCTAATTTGCACAAGAAAAAATAAGATAAATTATAACTTCTCACAGGAACTATAACCTGTCACTCTGTTACATTGTATGTTACTTTTTAATCATTTGAGAATTTTGATTGACATTTTGAATTTTTATATCCTGTTTTTTTTATTCTGAATAAAAATATTCGGCACACTGAATATAATTTTTAACATGTTAGAAAAATATCATCTTTTGGAAATATCAAGTCTGTATTAGACTTTGTACTTTCCGTTAAAATAATGTTGCGTAACATACTATTGACTGGATTTATATTAATTAATCGAGAATATTTATATATAAACAAATAAATAATTGTTATTGTATTAATTATAAATAATCCTCTATAATTTATATCTAAATATTATTCTTAGTAAACTAACCTTTACGACCCCTAATCAATAAATCATCATCACGACACGAACTCCTAATATAAAAAGTAATTTGTTATATCAATTATGTTTATCAACTGACATGATTTATCCATTTCATACTAATTAATGCCCTAATTAATAACTATTACGTAATTGATTAACAAAACCCTAGTTCTAACTCACTTCGGCATCTTTATATAACATCTAAGCTACCATCTAAATCCTTTTCTTCCAAAACGTCCGCAACCTTTGAAGCTAAGATGACCGCCTTGAACTCTCGTCTGTAATTATCCATTATTACATTACCTCTTTGTATGCGTTGAACCTCTATTTATTTAAAATTTTATATCTATTTGCCTATTTTTATCACTTTTGTCATTCATGTTTTTTATGTTAGTTATGTTTTTATGTTTTTTCTATCTTATTAATTAACACTTCAAATGTAATTATCGTCCAACCACAATTAACTTTTTAATAATTATTATAGATATTGTTTTACATCGCTTATATATTTTTCATTAAAAACAATTTTCATATATCGATATTTTCTTTACTACAATAAATAATACAGATATAATTCTATCTTAGTAGTGTTAGTTGGATTTCAATATCTTCATATTTTCCATCCTTCAAAATCCAGGCCAACCCGGCAAAGCAGCTGTAGACCTCAATAACTTGACAACATCTCCACAACACCTCTCTCCTAAGCCACACAATCACGACTCCTCTACCGGAATTCCTGAAGACCTCAGTGCTCTAGTAACTCTATTAGAGTCCAGCCTCTTAGGCATGTACAACCTCTGCATCCAAAGGTGTCCGGCACTCGTGCGTGGGCGGACTTTCCGCGTACCGTTATTAGCCGAACCTTCGATGTTCAGCCGAGCGCACGTGGACGCCCAGTTACCAAGCGGAGCAGCCCCCGGGGAGAGCACCAATGCCTGGATCTCGTCGGGTGCGTCAGGTGGCGGTACTACGGATGACCCACCTCTCACGAGAATCAATTCCTCCTCTGATAGTTTGCCGAGCTCTGGCCTTCTGGAGAACAGTGTGCTACAGGTGAGCGAATCACGTTTCACATCTTTTTGCTGAAGTGTAGTTGGTGATAAATGCTCAGTTTGAAAAATAGAAAATGTTATGTATAATTATGTACAATCTTTTGACTTAATCTTGCGAGGTGCACCCTTTGGATGAGAGTTTCATTTATTCAAACACTATCTACTATTTTCATTTGTATTCTTATTGATTGCTTATAATTATTGTCTAATTGCATATGACCTACTTATTCAAGGTCATTGACACTTTTGCTTCGTTTAGAATTGATTTCACTGACCTATATGTTCATATTGGTTTTATTATTTTTTGATTAGGTACTTGTTAAGTTTACATAATGAATTATTGGGAATGATCTTGAACTAGCTATTGACAAAATAACCAATTAGCGGTAAATGTCTTGACAAGTTAAAATTCTACGAACTAGCTGTCCTCGTAAGTTCACATATTTTAACAACACTAATGTTACCCACACAAATTTTAATTCAATTGACACATTTTCAACTGCTTGTCTCTAGAATTTTGTAGCTATTGCTCCCAGTACACAGTAAGATATTGCCAAATGGTGTATACCTACACCCAAGCAAACTATCATGTTTGTCGGAGTGTTTAGTAGATTGTCGGAGACGTTATTGTATAAATAATGGCAGATCCTTATTTTTGTATGATCCCTAGTGTTTGATATTACTAAATTACCATCAAATGTTATGCTTAGTTAAAAGTTATATATATATCAGTGATTTAATAGTGTTACCTATACTGCTACATATATTGTATAAAAAATAAAAACAGGTTTGTGATATTTTCCAGCACATTATTTCAGTTGTCCTTTAATATAATGTTGTTAAAATATTCAAATGATGTCATCGATTGTAACAAAGGCTGTCTATTTAATAATATTTTATTAACATTATTTCTGAATGATAATACATAGCGCCCTCCAGACATTTATTTCTAACCTCAAGAGGTTTTGCTGGAATATTATGAAATATTGTGTGGCAAATTTTTATATTTAGGGATGTTTCCATAATTAACTCCATTAATCATTTCTCAAGTTGTATATTTATCACGATCCTGAAAATAGAAATCAATTAATGTATCCCCAAACAAGATTTATTCTGACTTTGGTCAGAGAAAATAATTTAAATCCACTTTCTTCTTGAATAATTAATTAATCACGCTATTATGTGAGGGATATGTCAGGTTATGGAGCCTTTGCCGCGACTTTCATCAATGGTTTCTCATATTTCAAAGAGATTTGTTTAATTCGGATACCTAGAACGGTAATTTTCTGTGCCTACATTTTCGATGTGAGCTATTAATTCGTTTGAAATAATAAAATCCTATAATAGCTTTCTAATTAAGCCGTTCAAATGCTCATCCCTGCAAAATTGTTGTTGTAGAGCTCTATGTTTGACCTAAAAGTAGTTTATTTAATTTAAAAACAACTTTCCATCCTCATAACTCTTTGTCTTCAATTGCTTGCCTACAGCAAGGCTTCCAAACTATCTCTCGCGTAACCAGCGAGAACCGCTCGCGACTTCTCGCCCTCCTCGTTCGCCAGTACACGGAAGAAGTACACCGGACCACTCAGCGCTCCCAACTCGCCCTCTGTCGCTTCGGGGTGACGCTCACAGCTCTCTCTTCCTCCTCGGTCACCACAGAAGCCGTCTCCACTAGTCAACCCACCACCAAGAAGAGATCGCCCAGCTTCCGAAAGCCGCCATTTCTCTTCCGGAAGGCGAGCGACGAGACGGCCCCGTCAACGACCGTCGTTGGTCAGGCTGAGTTCCACAGGGTTCGTGGGGTCACGGAGGAGGTGCTGGTGGAGCTGGTCAGCGGTCTCTACTTCATCATGTTCAATGGACAAGCTCAGCGAGCCATTGATGCCCTACATTCCACCCAGACTCGCGCTGAATATGAGTGTTTTCCTCAGGTAAGCGCAGTTAGAATAGAAGATGATAAACATTCGCATTTATAAGGATTTTATATAATTTTCGAATATTTAAATTTCACTTTTTTCTATGAAGATGTTATCTAATACAATCTGATACTTGAAAAATATCTGTTTTATATATATACACGATTTAAGCCGAAACATAAAAGTTAAAACTCAAATAATAGCATGAGATATTAAAAACATATTTAAATTGTAAGTTTTCCCAAACTATTTGATGAAATAATAATTCAGTTAACATATTATGAAGATTTAAAACTCTATTGACAATATTTTGTTTTAAATATATGCTTTTTTTGTTTCGGTAATTAATCCAAAAGTTGTTGTCATTAATAAAATATATAGCCTCTAAAGAAAATACTGGCGTCTTACCAACTACACAACAATGATTTTCTTTATTTTAGTTAGTATTATTGTTGAATTAGACTGTTTCCTGTATTTTCATTCCTCTTTATTATTCAGTAATATCTATAGAAGGATTTCAACATCGCTCATGTATTAACTACAGTGTGCTGTCAAGTGCATGCTAGCTTACTTAAATACATCTGACATTTCATAGTTGAGTACCTTGTTCATGTTATTCTTCCTTTCGGGATTAATATACGCAAATTTATGTTAGATTCTGTTGCCTAATCAATAAGCAATCCTTAATAATACACCTGCTCTAAATCGCTTTTATTAATTTAAATAAAAAGATTGAGATATTATATAGCTGTCCCATTTTTGTATTTTATGATAAAATTATGATTGAATTTTCAATATTTTTTCCCTCTATAAGTTTTACCTATATGTCAATCATCTCAAAAAGTAAAATATTTTCTTAGTTAAGCGTTTAGCAGAAGGCAGCATATATGTAACGTTATACTCACAGTATAATTTCCGTTCTTTTGTAAGTAAGTGAGGTGGTAGAACTATTTTATTCTTAAATTACAATCGAAATTGTTTTGTATAGCCATTGGAATACGTCCCACCGCTATTTTCTGAATTCTCCCATAGACTACCTAATTAATCAATAGGATGTGATATGTGCTATTTGCAGGGGTCTAGATAATATTTCATTCCGTGCATGAATGTTCGAATTTCGTTTAACCTTTTAGTATCACACCTGTGTTTACTGTCAAAAAAATATCACCTCAGATGTTTCACTCTGCTCCTCTATTCAATATAATTTAATAATAATAGATTTTATATATTTTTCAGTTGTCAAAATACATAAATAAGAACACCTTTTTTTCGCAGACAGACAATCATAATTATTTTCAAAATGTTTTAACTTTTTGTAAATCAAAATTTATCGTCATATTTACAAAGTAAAAACTCGAAATATTTAAAATAAAATTTAGTTGTTATATTTCATTATATAACATTTTCGAAGCCATATACTAGTACCTCAATTTTTCCGACTCTGGATGGTAAGATATTAAATTTTCTTTTATTTATATCGATTGTATCTTTGGAGTATTATAAGAATTATAGTTATTTTTGATATTTAAATTACAACGTTTGAATGTATTTTTAAATTACATAAATCAATATTTCTAAAGAAAAAATAGCCGTTTATATTATATCAAGATTAATTAGTTTGAATTAAATGTATTCTATTCTGTAATAATATATATAACGCAACATTAATATTTAGATTTTACCTGAAAAATATTGCTTTATATATCCACCAATTACCTTTCGAATTGGAGTAATGGAATATAGTTAATCAAAATTACCCACATCATTCTTCCCGTTTACTATTTTTAACTTTTAGTTTAACAAATATTTACGGTGCCAGTCTAGCAGTGTAAGAGACCGATAAAATTATTAACATCAAACCACCTTAAATTCCGTCGTGTGCCAAAACCATCGGTTTTTATAACTTCTATATCGTCTTTACCTTATGGTGTTCATCTCTACCGTTTCTCATGGATTTCCTATAAGTAATTGGAGAATTTAAGAGATGACCGCCGCACAGTGAAAGCTGTCTGCCCTTAATATCAACAAGCTCTACTCTTGAGACGTTCGCAAATATCATCAATTTTGATAATCTCCAAGAGATGGATGACAGTAGATACAGTACCGTTCTTCCCTAATACGGCTGAGAGTTTATCGGGAAATGTTCTTCCTGCGTTTTCTTTGTTCTTTTTCTTGAGTCTCTTCTTTTGAGTCATTTGTTTTGGGATTAATAATAATTGTTTTAGACATTTACCCGTCGTTATAGACTAACTCTTTATTCTGTACGATGTGAGGTAACTTTCCTTTCTTTTAAAATTGCTGTATTCAATCTGCAAGACAATTTGATATCATATTAAAATCCATAATTACAGTGTCCACTATCTTAAAAATTCTTCAAAACCAGTTGTTTAAATGTTTTAATAAATATTTACCAAAATTATCTTGTCAGAATGTCATTTTCTAACAAAAACGGAATTTTCGAGAACACAGAATCTGTGGAAGAACGGATATAGTTAGTTAATTGTCTTCTTTTAATGATGAAAACAAGGTTTACAGCCGTTTTTTTTGAAAACACACTGAATTAGGTAGTTTCAATTTAACCAATTCAAAACCTACCTAAAAATCTAACTCAATCCAATAACAAACGACCACACATCATCCAATAACAAACGTCCACTCATCATCCAATAACAAACGTCCAGTCATCATCCAATAACAAACGACCACACATCATCCAATAACAAACGTCCACTCATCATCCAATAACAAACGTCGAGTCATCATCCAATAAAAAATGACCATTCATCATCCAATAAATAATGACCATTCATCATCCAATAAAAAATGACCATTCATCATCCAATAAAAAATGACCATTCATCATCCAATAAAAAATGACCATTCATCATCTAATAACAAATGACCACTCATCATCCAATAACAAACGACCACTCATCATCCAATAACAAATGACCACTCATCATCCAATAACAAACGACCACTCATCATCCAATAACAAATGACCACTCATCATCCAATAACAAACGTCCAGTCATCATCCAATAACAAATGTCCACTCATCATCCAATAACAAACGTCCAGTCATCATCAAATAACAAACGTCCACTCATCATCCAATAACAAACGTCCAGTCATCATCCAATAACAAACGTCCACTCATCATCCAATAACAAATGTCCACTCATCATCCAATAACAAACGTCCAGTCATCATCCAATAACAAATGACCACTCATCATCCAATAACAAACGTCCAGTCATCATCCAATAAAAAACGTCCACTCATCATCCAATAACAAACATCCAGTCATCATCCAATAACAAACGTCCACTCATCATCCAATAACAAACATCCAGTCATCATCCAATAACAAACGTCCACTCATCATTCAATAACAAACATCCACTCATCATTCAATAACAAACATCCAGTCATCATCCAATAACAAACGTCCACTCATCATCCAATAACAAACATCCACTCATCATTCAATAACAAACATCCAGTCATCATTCAATAACAAACATCCAGTCATCATTCAATAACAAACATCCAGTCATCATTCAATAACAAACATCCAGTCATCATCCAATAACAAACATCCAGTCATCATTCAATAACAAACATCCAGTCATCATTCAATAACAAACATCCACTCATCATTCAATAACAAACATCCAGTCATCATCCAATAACAAACGTCCACTCATCATCCAATAACAAATGACCACTCATCATCCAATAACAAACGTCCAGTCATCATCCAATAACAAACATCCACTCATCATCCAATAACAAACATCCAGTCATCATTCAATAACAAACGTCCAGTCATCATCCAATAACAAACATCCACTCATCATTCAATAACAAACATCCAGTCATCATCCAATAACAAACATCCAACTCATCATCCAATAACAAACATCCAACTCATCATCCAATAACAAACATCCACTCATCATCCAATAACAAACATCCACTCATCATCCAATAACAAACATCCAACTCATCATCCAATAACAAACATCCACTCATCATCCAATAACAAACATCCA
>JAUZNC010043435.1:27223-40217 GCA_034780395.1 Vannuccia rotundouncinata | reverse complement strand
ACTCATCATCCAATAACAAACATCCAACTCATCATCCAATAACAAACATCCACTCATCATCCAATAACAAACATCCAGTCATCATCCAACAACAAACATCCACTCATCATTCAATAACAAAAATCCAGTCATCAAACGTCCACTCATCATCCAATCAGGTCCAGTTAACCGTCAACGCCATCCTCAACTCCCTCGTCTCCAACCCTTCCGGAGCGCCAGCAGACGGCCCGATGGGCATCAGTGTCAACCTTTCTAGTCGCCTTACAGGGTCCATGTTGCTTCCATATTTGGAAGAGCCCTCCACGCCTACACCTCTGCAGCCTACCACCGTCGACGGCCTGCAAGCAACCCCAACTGCCTCCACCGCTGGTCAAGCTGTACAGCAGACTTCGACCATCGATGGGCCTGCTGTGGACACTTCGGTGGTGAGTCCTGCTCGGGCCAGGTTCAAGGCCATCATCACCAACGCATCGTTCAGGACCAAGAAGATGCCCGACGATATCCCGATTAGGGCCCATCTGCCACCACCGAAGAATCGGGAGGATGGACGAGGGGGAAGGTTGCAGGTATGCGATTTTCTCTTTTTGTTTTGAAAGTCTTGTTATTTTAAATAATTATTGATTTTGTGGACTCAATTAGGATGTTTACAGTTTGTTATTTGAGCTGGTCTTGTCTGTCCATATTTCCTCCCATTTTATTATAACTATAAAACAATTATCACGGTTATGAGAACATTCTCCTCCCACGGGAATTTCTGTATCCTCGAATCATAGAATCAATTGTTGTGCTGAGAGGAACAATTAAGCTACTATCGACAAATTGCCCCAAGGATATTTACTGACAGCGCACTAATTTAATCCAGCAACAAACAAGGCATTGATATGCTGCAGATGTGATTTGTGGTAGACTCACTCCATAGTTTTCAATCCATGCAACACGCACACACCAACTCAGAAATCACGGCTCGCTCGTCCTATCCCTTGACTTTCGTCTCCTCTTGCGCGTCTCCGTGTAGTATGTCGGCCACGAGGAGATTCGTATTGCTCGTCATCTAAGAGTTGTTATCTGCATCATCAGTGACTTGCCGGATCAATATCGAGCAGCTTGATAGTTCGGCTGTATTGTCAACCCCAGCCTACACCACAGCTCCCTTTGTAGCGCGGGGATAATCAGTCTTTCTGCTCAAATTGAGTTGTTAAGAAACTCGATCTTCTACTAGAGCCGAACCTTCTTGTAAATTAATATTGCCAGTTGGTGACGCGTCCCCTAACTCTTTCATGGAATTATTAAAGCCAAGATAAAACTTTAAAGACTGATTTCCTTAAACAGGGAATTTACTTCAAAGCGTTTAATAAACGAATAATATAAATGAAATGTTTATAAAAACGCTTATTAATCATCTTAATCCTTAATTTAAAATTATTACTACCTCTTTTTTTGAATAGTAGATTGTGTTTACTGTTCGCTAATCTAGAGATGATTACCATTCAATTATTTATTTATTCTCTTAATTTTCCTTCTTGCAGTTTTCTATATAAATAATATAATTTTATATAATCAAGCCCGTTATCAAAATTATCTTCATACGCAAGGCTCATTGATCAATAAAATAGAAGTAATACAAAGCAGTAAAATCCTGTTCCAATGATTTTCAAAAAAGATAATTCAATTATTTTGTACAATCGAGTTTATAATATTATATGAAAAAATGAAGAACACTGAAATATTTTTTTATACATGGGTACTTTCGGCACGTAATTTTTCCTCTCCGTTTTGTTTATATTTAAGAGTTTTGCTAAACTAGTTGGGATTTGTCGTTCACAGCAGTAAGGAAAATACATCAGTTTTGTTGTATAGCATTAGTAAAGGAATGCATTAGTAATTTGTTATTTATTAATTGTTTCAAAAAGCAAGAATCTGATTGTAAGAATTATTTCCTATTTTCCTAATTAAGGAAATGATTTTCTAATAACTATTATAATTTCTATTTCCGTTATGAGTTATTACAGTCATCTTTTTACAGTTAAGTTAACAGTTTAAATTCATAGAGAGATTATTGTGTATAGCTGAATATATTACTTATAGATCTAAGTCGAGATATTAATGCAAAAAGTTTATTTAGTGTATCAAAAAATATCATTTATGTTGAATTCCAATTTATATTATAGGAGTGAATTCTATAAGAAGGAAATCTTGAAAATTCTCTCAGCTGTCTAACTTGAAAGCAAGTTCAAAATTTTGACATCGTCATTGCTGTTAGTAAATTTGACCTAATCTATCATCTCTATTCATTTGTATTTGGTGTAATCTGATAAAGATTTTACTAATGTTACCCATGAATAAAATTTTATTTCACTGGCTCAATTGTCAGTTAAAATGAACCATAAAAAGATATCCTTTGTTGCAATTATCTAGTGAATACATTAGTTTGTGTATAATAAAATATGTAACACGTTTAACTTATTTTATATTCTATATATTGCATATATTATTAAAATAAATACTATTTAGGTGGGTAAAAAATATCTGCAATATTTATTCAAATAAAATTTTCTACCACCCGTAAACTACAGTAAAATTTGTCTTTATCATATTTCCATATTTCACATAAAAAATTCAAATGATGTAGACGAATATACGATATATACGAATTTGTATATTTTTTAATTTAAAACTTTATTAAAATTTGTGGATGAGGTTACTATTTATTATATGAAAACGATTTGTTATGTATTAATACAAAAATCAATTATTAAATCATGTAATATACACAAAACGTATATATATTTATAATATTAAATGAAAGTAAATGAAATGAAAAATGTTTACAAAATAATGATAGATGTTGGTTCATTGAATTCGTTGTAATGTACCGTGTGTAACAGTTTATCTTTTAATTTAAAGTAAGATTACAGAATAGATTTTTGTTTGTTTTTCTCGATAAATATGCACCTATCACTCGTTGAGCTTTCTACCGACTCAAGTTTGTCATAACTATTCTATTTGTTGCAGTACAGTCTATCCATAATACATATAGTGCAAATTTTATCTGTGATGTGTAGGTAACATCCTTTGCATAAATTTCATAGCTGATTGTCTGTATATCCTAGAACACAATTTTTATTTCATATGAATGTCAAAAAATCAATTAATATGTTCTATACGACATAGACAAATAAATCACATAAACCAAAATACCTACGATGTAGACAAATATATTATTTATATAGAGAAATTCCATGCAGACAAATATTCGTTTATCAACTATGATTTATATAATATACAGTAGATAGAAATTTTGACGGTACATTTAAAAAATCCGACATAGACAAATAGTTACTTAAAAATTGTTTCACCCTGTCTTTACGTTAGGATTTACCTGAAGAGCCAATCACAATGGCGGACGTGACGGTTGCAATTATGGCCTCACAACCAATGGGTAACAAGTCTGTGTCGTCATCAGCATCGACCTTGGGAAATCGTCTGCGTAATATTCGTAAGGCTGGCAGTAAAGAAACGATGCAAGTGTCCCCTGGTCATGACGTCACGGGAGCCTCACCTGATGCAAACTCGGATTCATGAAAGCTAATTGGCTTCTATATTGTGCTAAATTACCTTACTTATTAATTCATAATATTACTTTTTATGTGCCACACAAACAATCGAAGAGCATGATCGTCCAACGATGTTATTATTTCATGGACGTTCATTTTCGATGCGTTTTCTATATTTTTTCCTATGATTTATTTCAAAAAATATATCTAGTCTATCTATACGCATTTACTTAACTTATTTGAATATTTCAAAAACAATTATATATAAAAATAGCTTCATAGATTTGACCTAGATCTCTTGGCTGTGTTAAACTGTCCACACATTGCATAATCAATATGTATCA
The DNA here is from genome assembly GCA_034780395.1 of Vannuccia rotundouncinata. Lineage (NCBI taxonomy): Eukaryota > Metazoa > Platyhelminthes > Proseriata > Coelogynoporidae > Vannuccia > Vannuccia rotundouncinata. The sequence goes on along the minus strand of JAUZNC010043435.1, from coordinate 36,319 downwards.
GCTGCCTATCAAATGATTTACTTACCTTTTAAATTGTTTATCATCATCGATCAATATTAAATAATTATTGATTATTACTTTTCCTCTGTCAAAGTTCACTCCGCTCTAGTCAATTATATTAAAAAATAATTTACAACATAATATATTTTTCTTTATTTATATATCACTTCCTATAACTTTATTATATGCCTTTAATTAAGATTGTATACGAATTTTGGTTCTATTCAACAGCGTTTTGGACCAATTTCCGTGCATTTCTCTATAATGTAAACAATTTTTACAAACAATAGCTTACTACTGACCTATACTACTTACAAATAATAATACGAAGCTTTCTTCCTCCTTTGCACCGAGCATTTAGAAATCGGATCATGTTATATCCATATAGCTTGATGCATTTTATTCTTTCATGTCCTTTTTGAAAAAGATATTGACATAAAATTCTACTTTTTTCTTTTATTCCTTCCATGTCAGTTATGAATGTTTTTTCTTATATTCACTGATATTCACTTATTTATTCTTATATTCTCTGAACAATTGATCTACTGTTTATTATTTTCTACTTAAATATTTTCTTTGAAATCTGTGCATATTTATAGCTTCAAAATATTCATTCTTCTTTTATTTTACGTTAAATAAAAGCGGCGAAAATATTTCTAACAAATCTTTTTTTTATAGTAAGACAAACATCTATAACTAGAATATCAATTTCATACTTGTAAATTATATATCATCGTGCTTACTACTGAATTCTTTTCTATATTTTGACATGATCTGTTCAACTTATTTGTAGATATGTTATATCATTAGTTTACGGAACTGATAAGCATATTTCTTGATAATAAATCAATGTTGTTTTTCACAGCTTATTTATTCATTTTAATTCTTATATATATATACAAATGATCTACTTTAAATAAATATTCACAAATATTATAATGGTTTGTTTGTTTTATTATATAAACAAAACTGTAAAATAATAATTATTTAAAATTAAATATAATACCTTACTCTGAAATGAAGTAGATGATTTTGTGATATTGAATACCAACCATATTTTGACAAGCTCAGTGTTTGTGTGTGTATGTCTTGTGTTTGTATATTATATACGCTTCGTAAAATAAACCATTTAGACATATTTTTGGTATGCGCCTTAGTCGAATGCAACTATTTCAAATATTTTCTAGAAATCGAAACTTACAAGTATAAATTATTTAATGTTCTTTGCAGTGCTAAGCATACATACATATACAGAAAATATGTTATACTAGTTTCAATATGACATATACACAGCAATTGGCGGGCAGAGATGACAAATGTTGGTAAACATACCTTATTCAGCCAGAATTTCATGTTTTAAGGCTTCGTCTGGATGTAATATGGATACAATTCTTTTAGGCCAAAATAGAAGTCGACTTATATTTCCATTTATCTGCTAATTAATTTGTTTCCTATATAATATTTTGTTAAATTTTACATATTTTAAAATACTAAAATTGAGATGTTTCTTTAAAAACTGATAACGTGAAATATTTTTAACGTGGGAGTTTTTCAATGTAATTCAAATCCTTCCTAAATATGGAAAGAATGGATAAAATAAAAAAGGTAGTTTCCTTATTTTTTGATAACCTTTATCTAGTCGCTATTTGTAGTATAATTTGTTCAAAATAAATATGTTATGTAGAATTCATTCTAGCATTCTCAAGTTTTTTTATATTAAATAATTAACTCGATTTGTATAATGAAGTTAAATGTGTTTTAGAAATATGGTAGTTATATAATTAAAAAGACTACTTAAAATGTTCCAAAAATTTAACTCGTTTACATTTTAGCGAACTGTTTTGTATAGCTAAAGGTATAAAATTGTATTATCACATTTTAGAGTAAATAAGGAATTTAAATCTATTTCAGGTAATCACTTTTGGATTCTTTAACTTGGTTGAAAACTCTCAGAATAAACTGGTATTGAGACAGATTTGTGTCAAATATCATAAATATTGTGGGTTTGGTGTTAAAATACGCTGAAATTGGCACAGATCATCCTGCATATATATAATGAATTGATTTTAGCTACAGTGCCAAGCCAGAGTTTTAGTGGAACAGGAATTATGGCGAAAACTCAAAGATGACTGCCATAGCTTTCGTTCAAATATTAAAAAGACCATAACTTGGTTAATAATTAACTTACCATCATAAATGAAGGGTCTATACCTATGTTTTAATGCCCACAGATGCCAACCACATACTCAGACTTTGCCTACGGTTATCCACGGCCGCTTCAATGTTTATGCAAAAAAGGTTTGAAGGCGGAACTGAATTGGAGACAGGTGTGGACAAAATGAAAGCCCTGAAAGTATCTGACTTGCACAATCACTGGACTCATCAGAAAGCATAAACGTGGAAGGTAGAGCATGAACTGTTGATTCACAATATATATTGTGTATCGTGGTATACAATATGTTTAATTTGAGAAATTGCGTTTCAGTCGTTTATTTGTTTTATTATTGAGTCTGCAATATTTTTACCATTTTTATGATAACACAATGTAATATTGAATTTTGGTGAAGTCAGTTGTATATCAGTATTGTTATAATATATATAATATGTTACCTATGTATTTTATGTATCCTATTACATTCATTTCACATTATAATTTTGTTTTTTATGTTTCCTTTACATTAATTATTTTCAGATTGTTAAGAATGGTCATTTACATAACAATTTGCTAAGTTCATCAGTCACAATAATATTATTTCTTGTTTGCATTCGACTGCTAAATGGAAAAATTAGATCGATTTCAAAGAGTCATATTTCAATTCTGCATATTGTAGATAACAATATTATTATGCAAAATCTGAGTATCTGGTTGGCTTTTATGGGAATTAAAACACAGCTAAAGACCCTTCATTCGTGATGGTATGTTAATAATTAACAAAGTTATGGTAATTTTATTATTTGAACGAAAACTACTGCATCCATCTTGGAATTTTAGCCACAATTTTTGTTCCGCTAAAACTCTGGTTTGCCAATGTAGCTGAATTCAATTCATATATATTCAGCATGATCTGTGCCAATTCTGGTGCTTTTTACACCAAACGAAACCCATTTTTTTTCACAAATCTGACTCAGTGGGTTTTTAGTGCTGTTTGTTTTTAATATAATTTAACGCTAGAATATTCAAGCCTTCGTAACCAGTTAACTATATCGTATTTACAGATAAAAAGGATCAAGCCCTAACATTTGAATGGTTTATTTGACACATACTTTTATTAATATTAAGATACTTTAAGTTACTTTAATTGAATATAATATATTGACCACATAGTGTTTATCTCATTAAACATATCAGAACCAAAATTCTACTGAGCACAGTTTATGTATATTTAAATCATGATAGGTAGCTGAATAAGTAATTCGATTTAGTCAATTATAAATCAAGTCATTTCTCATGGTGACATGATCGAGGTCTATTTACAACGAACAGAAGGAGACAAGGCAGCTGAATACAAACCAAACAAGGCGTTTTTCGCTGATTACAGGGACTACGGCATTAGATAAGTTGTACAAAGAAGCACTGATCAAAGTGGCATATACAGCGAAACAATAATTAATGAGTATAAACAGCAGAATAGAGATATCACGCAGTCACACAAGCACGGGTCAGGCATAACAATGTACAGGAAATAAGGTTTTATAGTAAGAATTATGTACAATGATGCTGGAAGATCATGAATTTGGTTAATATTTTTACTAATGTGTAGATATTTATTTCAATATATCCGTTTAATTCAGCACAAAATGAAATCGGCTTTTCTTTGAAATAAAAAAATAATCAATCGTAAACAAAGTTATGTGACTCTGGCGGTCAGTATCGTTAAAGGACGGTCAATACTCATAAGATATGAGAGGCGTGGAGGTAGCTAACTGGTAGAGGTTTTGAGAAAGATTTCCGCTTTGCCGTCCCGAATTCCGGCGACCTGGAGTGTAAATTGTTGTTTGTCCTCAAAGTTGGAGATGACCTAGACGAGGAAGTGGAGGGAGATAAATACAAACAGTAAACAGAATTAGATGATTGGGAGTTCTGACCTCTGAAGTTAGGATAATGGGTATCTCGCCGGGGCCAAAGATGTACATTCCAGAAATTTGATCGACGCGGGCGTTAAAGAGGGCAGTAATTTGTATGACCAGCTCCTCAAGGGTCAGGTGGTAGAGGAAGACTGCGTGGAACACTGCAAGAACCATTTGATTGGTGTCATCAAATAATCAATATAATTACTTTCTATGTGTAATGTATTTGTATATGTACGATTCGGTTATCACAGGTATGTGAACTTTTGTTTTATAACACAGAACATATAAATAGAGAGGAAATCATAGAGAGGAAATCAAGGAATGTCTAATCAAGTATAAAGTATGGTTGCCCTACTTTGGAAAATTTAATATAGAATGCTGTATTGATGGATCCCTATTGACAATTTATATCACTGGATACCAATTTGTTTTCCTATGAAGTTGACAACCGCTATAATTGTGATATGGGTGACAACATTTTAAAATACCGAAGTGTTAAGCATCTTTTATCGGTTTAATAAAACTGTTCAATCAGACTTTAAGATTCAGTCAATAACATATAATTAATTTAATTTGTTGCTGAATAGAAAGAAATAATATTATATAGAACGCTATTTGACAATTATTGTAGAAATATCATTATTATAAAGAAATGTATTTATTATTAAAGAAGTTAATGAGGATATCTCTCAGATGCAATCAACCAAATAATTTGAAAAAACCATCGCTGGCGAATTGAGGTATCGAATTAAAAATTTTAACCCGATTAAAACGATAATTATTCCAAATAGAGTCAGTGTATTACATGGTATCAATAACAAATACATCTTTCAAAAGGCTTCCTTCTCGACTATAAAGATGATTAACTAATTCAGACATTACAAATTAATCTTACCGAGTCCAGAGAATTATTTAGCGTGATTCAAGTTAATCAATCATTTATTCTATAGTTAGAAGAAATGAGAAACATTAACTAAATTATCCGCTTACTGAATAATACAGATGTAAGGAACGATTTTATATCCTTGTTAAACGCATCCTGTCAATGTATGACATGGGTAACACAACAACTTTAATATTTCCAACATCTTAATCGTATATTTCCTGCTCAAAACAAGAAATAATTTGCAATTAATTTCAGATAAAAGTAAGTCTTCTCGACGCTTGTTTTGCTCTCGTCGACTGTTACAAATAGAGCAGCTACGAATCAACAAAACCATCAATAATAATTAGCCTAAAGCCTCAAACCTAATTAATTTCTGTTCCGGCCAGGAACGAAGATTGGCCTATTCTACTCAACTCAAGATGTCAACTGTTATGGTTGCTGCTGGGGAGACTTAGCTCGCAATTTATTTAAGATGGATTTAATAGAGCATCAGAAATAGTTGGTAAGCAAATAACCAAGCCGACATTACCACTTAAATCGGATCGATATATTCCCAAAATGGTTTGAGTAGAAATGGATTGTTTGAGATATGATAACGTTGTTGGTGTAAGGGTCTGGTAAATAGAATCGCAATAATAGGTGATTCAGGTTAAAGATAAAACCGCAATTTTAAAATCAGGTATAATGTATATTATACCTCAAATAAGACTTTTCTAGAAATAAGATAATTATTTAATATTAAAGAAATTTAAATAACATTACTTAATTTACTCGTATTTAAGACTATATAATTTAAATCCTTCCAAAAAAATATTTTTAAACGTTTCATGCTTTCTAATTGGATAGTTCAAAGTAGCAAATCAACTTGCAAATGTTCTTGCTGGTTTGTTGACTACAATTCCATACTACTAATTAGACAGGTTGAATAAGTTGTATATACATACCATTATCATTGTTCTTCTTGATGTAAATGGTGCATTGAGGACGCGGAGGTCTGCAATATCAATAGATAGACACAGTAAATTAATTAAGGAACTTGATCTAAAGATGCAAATATATTATTATCCAGACAAAGAGTTTACCTTCTATTAAGACAATTCATCAGTCGAATTCCATCAGCAGGTCCACAAAGTTCAACAATATCTTTCCTTGTCAATCGAAGCATGTCCAGACCTGCAGTTAGGTAGAAGATGATTAGAAAGTTTTAATTCATGACGTCATCAACATGAAAATGAAATTAAAAACAAAATAACAAAAACTTTGAAATCAGGTTGGCATGCCAATATAGAAGGATTATCCTATGACAATAATTTGTTCTGAATGTGGGGAAATCTGTGGAAATATCTAAACAAGAGGAAATACCCTAGAGCCTGTCACACAGAAGACAGAACAAGAAATGTTGTCCCCAGAGGCGAAAGATTGAGATGTGCAAAAAGAGGATTAAAAGTGACTGTTTTGATATTCAACAAGATGGTTGACATGCGTCTTTCGGGGTGGGTTGTGATGAGTTGACAAATGCTAAATCACGTTTTATTCTTCAAACTTTCGTCATCATTAATGTATTTATATATAACTTTGAAACAGCCATATCTTTGGTAAAAATATTATCTACAAAACAAATGTGTGAAATTTTCGTAAAAACCTTTAAAAGCAAATAATCGTTATGTTATACTCAATTTTATGTTATATTTCCAATGTGCCAGACAGCCGTAGGAACTATAGTAGAACTAATTTGTTTTTAGATACATTTAAATAGAATCAATACAATATTTAGACAAAAAACTCAAAAGCAGAAAGGAAACATTTCCAGTGAGTGTTATTATAACACTGAGAAATCTCTCCCATCAACGTAAGTCTTACAGCAAATGGGAAACGCAGAACTATAGTTAAGTGCCGACGGTAATATTAATGGATCACAATATAAAATATAGGTACCTCGGTATATCCTCTGCTCACTGTAATTAATTCTTTTGTGTTTCTGTTTTCAATGTGGATATAGAAACAGAGAGATTCAGCGAATATGAATTAATTACAATTATTTTGTTTCTAAGAAAAACACATTCGATTAAGAAATATGAAGACAATTTCACCTAATTATCAATGTCATTTTATCCAGAAATAATAGAAATCAACAGTAATAAAAAGAAAGTCTAATTTATTCTACACATGTTGAAATAATTAACAAATAATTGTAAGAAAAATTCGAAATCTCAGAGCAACGAAGCAAAAGAAAATGGAAAGAATTGATGTTTGAAATATGGACGAATTGAAACTATTAAATAAATAGAACTTTCAATTTAACGGAAACGTAATTAAATCTAAATCAATACAACATTCTAATTGTGTGTAAATAATTAATGAAACCGATTGATAAGGCCTTGAGAAAGATTCTGCCAGCATCACAACTCTCTTCAACCAATGAAGAAGAATATCGGTTGGCATAACTAAATCAATAAAGAAATATTTCTGTTTTCATAAGACTCCGACATTTAACCAAATCCTCAAGCTTTAAATTCCATGCGAACCCATTTCTCTTCACTATAAGGAGAGATTCTATTTGGATCTGAAGATAAAATCACACAAATTTGAGATTTCCAATTCCATAGAACATCACCAGCTAGGAAATAGCTTTGCTAAGTAATAAACGGGTGAGAAATATATTCGGAAAAGTAGATTTATGGTCGGTTGACGATCCCAGAGGAGTTTCATTGAAAGACTTAACAAGCTTTAGGAGAATATTGTGAATGTTAGAAAATGGTTATATTATTTTATTTATAGTACAGCGGTTATAATAACAAAGGTATAAATTTATATAAGCTGAAATATTCATTTAAATTTTAAAATTTATATATGCTCAATCGAAACGATATAATATTATGAAAATATTATTAAACTTTCACAAAAATTTATCAATTTGTAAATGAAGTATACAATAACACAGAGATATACTACTTAAGTAGTCATAAAAATATTATTATTTAATTAATAAATTTAGTCAGTTAAACTTATACTATACTATTTTATATTTTTTTCAAATGGACGTTTCATATTGACATTTAAAAATTCTGATTTTCAAGAAATTTGAAGGACCAACCTGCAAAATTATGAAAGACATTGACATAATTTGAGAACCGGCGACATTGAAGCCAATCGCTGACATCCTGAGCCGAACTTGACACTGACAGATTGCTGGCTCCCGACAGACTGCCCTGACTCTCGCTAGGACTGATACTGGAGGGGACAGGAGAAATCGACTGAACAGAAGTCTTGCTGCAGAATATGAGATTGAGACGATAAATTTAGGTATGAATACTCTTGAAGGCATATTATATAGTTGGGGGCAAACAAAGGTAATAGTATGGACTCCAACCTGTCAGAGTATGCACCGGATCCACAGTAATACATTTTCTGATCTGAGGGGGACGACTGATGATTCTCAAGAGAGACAGCGGTCTCGGCGGATGAGAGGTTGCCATGGGAAGTGGAGATGTGCATACGACCAGCTGAATGTTTCATCTCGGCGGATGGATTCGTACTCTATTACAGGGGAATAGATACAGTTTATACCTTCAATTGAGGTCAAGGAAGAGACTCATGTTTGAAATACGATACCGATTTATCTTCGTTGGAAAAATTGGAGGAGAAGGATTGGACGGAGGAAGGCGACTGGTGAGTGTAGGATGTCTTCGAGGACGACGGTGTTGAAGGAAAGGTGGCGGGGTAAGAGACCGGTTGTAGCTCTGTCATGGTACACGAGGGTTTGTAGTTGAGCTGAAAAGGGCGAGTAGAGTGTATGAGTAGTGTGTATGAGTAGTGTTACGAGTAGTGTATATGAGTAGTGTGTATGAGTAGTGTGTATGAGTAGAGTGTATGAGTAGAGTGTATGAGTAGTGTGTATGAGTAGAGTGTATGAGTAGTGTGTATGAGTAGTGTGTACGAGTAGTGTGTATGAGTAGTGTGTATGAGTAGTGTGTATAAGTAGTGTTACGAATAGTGTGTATGAGTAGTGTGTATGAGTAGTGTGTATGAGTAGTGTGTATGAGTAGTGTGTATGAGTAGTGTTACGAGTAGTGTGTATGAGTAGTGTGTACGAGTAGTGTGTATGAGTAGTGTGTACGAGTAGTGTGTATGAGTAGTGT
>JAUZNC010043435.1:0-27123 GCA_034780395.1 Vannuccia rotundouncinata | reverse complement strand
TACGAGTAGTGTGTATGAGTAGTGTGTACGAGTAGTGTGTATGAGTAGTGTGTACGAGTAGTGTGTATGAGTAGTGTATACGAGTAATGTGTATGAGTAATGAGTAGTGTGTACGAGTAGTGTGTATGAGTAGAGTGTATGAGTAGTGTGTATGAGTAGTGTGTACGAGTAGAGTGTATGAGTAGTGTGTATGAGTAGTGTTTCGAGTAGTGTTACGAGTAGTATGTATGAGTAGTATGTATGAGTAGTGTGTATGAGTAGTGTGTATAAGTAGTGTTACGAGTAGTGTGTTTGAGTAGTGTGTATGAGTAGTGTGTACGAGTAATGTGTATGAGTAATGTGTATGAGTAATGAGTAGTGTGTACAAGTAGTGTGTATGAGTAGTGTAGACTTTTATAAAAAAATATTCAAACATTTCGAAAGCTTCAATTTTATACAAACTTATTTTAAAAAGAAATAACACCTCTAACGATATGCCCCAAGTTCAGAGTATCGATTATCATTGAATGAAACAATGAAAAGGGTACACATGTACAACACAATGAAAAGGGTGCACATGTACAACACAATGAAATGTGATAAAACAAACCTTTTCTGTGTCGAATTTTTTATCCAATTTATCCTGGTCTGTTTTGTATTTTCTGTCGGCCCCTTTTGGCTTGAAGACTTTGACCTGTCAAAATAAATGACCATTAAAAATAGATTATTGTTAAATATTTGTTCGAGATGTCTTGATTATTTAACCATCATAACAGTTACACTGATTATTGATGAACTTCTGACGTTTTATCAATGAAATATTTTATTTTCAATAATTTTTTAAAAAAAACAAAAATAATTAAAAACGAATTATTATGAAAATATAATTCAAATTCTGATAACAGGGAATTTTCCACCAACTGCAACGTCGGCCAAAATGAGTTTTAGGATACAACCAAACTACTTTTTAGTGAATGTTTTATATATTTGTGGTTCATTATGTATTAAACAACTGATCGAAATGCGATTAAGGGAGGTTAAAAGGATGAAGAAAAAGGTGTATCATTTCACCTTTTACTCTGTTTTCAAAAATTGTGAAATTTCGTTAACAAGATCGTTTTTTGTTTTTCATTCGATAAAAATTTCTTATGAAGTACATATAACGGAGAAATAATCATTAATTAATAATAATTATAATGAATAAATATTAGTATTATTATTGAATAATCAGAAACAGAAATTAAGTACCCCAGTCAATGATAAATAATTTTGCAGTAAACATTATATTTTAAATTACTTGATTATTAATAATTATAATTTTTAACTATGAAAATGGACCTTTTCTTTGGCAACTATGAAAATGGACCTTTTCTTTGGCAACTATGAAAATGGACATTTTCTTTGGCAACTATGAAAATGGACCTTTTCTTGGCAACTATGAAAATGGACCTTTTCCTGGGTAACTATGAAAATGGACCTTTTCCTTGGTAACTATGAAAATGGACCTTTTTCTTGGCAACTATGAAAATGGACCTTTTCCTGGGTAACTATGAAAATGGACCTTTTCCTGGGTAACTATGAAAATGGACCTTTTCCGTGGCAACTATGAAAATAGACCATTTCCTTGGCAACTCTGAAAATAGACCTTTTCCTTGGCAACTATGAAAATGGACCTTTTCCTGGGTGACTATGAAAATGGACCTTTTCCTGGGTAACTATGAAAATGGACCTTTTCCTGGGTAACTATGAAAATGGACCTTTTCCCTGGCAATTATAAAAATGGACCTTTTCTTTGGCAACTATAAAAATGGACCTTTTCTTTGGCAACTATGAAAATGGACTTTTTCCTTGGTAACTATGAAAATGGACCTTTTCCTTGGTAACTATGAAAATGGACCTTTTTCTTGGCAACTATGAAAATGGACCTTTTCCGTGGCAACTATGAAAATAGACCATTTCCTTGGCAACTCTGAAAATGGACCTTTTCCCTGGCAACTATGAAAATTGACCTTTTCCTTGGCAACTACGAAAATGGACCTTTTCCTGGGTGACTATGAAAATGGACCTTTTCCTGGGTAACTATGAAAATGGACCTTTTCCTTGGTAACTATGAAAATGAACCTTGTCCCTGGCAACTATGAAAATAGACCATTTCCTTGGCAACTCTGAAAATGGACCTTTTCCCTGGCAACTATGAAAATTGACCTTTTCCTTGGCAACTATGAAAATGGACCTTTTCCTTAGCAACTCTGAAAGTGGAATTTTTCCGTGACAACTATGAAAATGGGCCTTTTCCTTGGCAACTATGAAAATAGACCTTTTCCTTGGCAACTATGAAAATGGACCTTTTCCTTGGCAACTCTGAAAATTGACCTTTTCCATGGCAACTATGAAAATTGCCCTTTTCCTTGGAAACTATGAAAATGGACCTTTTCCTTGGCAACTCTGAAAGTGGAATTTTTCCCTGACAACTATGAAAATGGACCCTTTCCTTGACAACTATGAAAATAGACATTTTCCGTGGCAACTCTGAAAATTGACCCCTTCTTCGCAACAACGAGACAAACCTGACAAGCAACAGAAATGAGATGTCTTTCTGATGAGTCGGCGCGGCAAGTGTCCACCTGTATCCGAAATGGTACTCCTTTTTCACCACCGTGTTTCCTCTGTGTGAACTCCGTGCTGATACAGTTAAGCCGAATGTAAAGTCCGCAAACACTCGTCACATTCCAGACGACGCCGATGGTGTTGATCGCCTCCAGCTGCGTGTCCCGAAATCCGTACGAGTGTGGAATTTCTGTTGTTGGGGGGGGGGGGAATTAACGTCTTTCAAGGATCTAATTGACTCGAGAATAAAATTCTTAAACCTACCAATATCCAGAAAACGATCCCCCGGCCGAGCAAAATGCCACGATTCGAGAAGTTTGGCCTCCATAGATTCCATCTGACGTTCGTGAAAAGTGACACGTATTGAACTCTGAAGGATTAAGATTGCCAATCAATAAAATAATATCGACCCATTCTTGAATTGAAATTAGAATTAGAACAATAATGATTGTTAGTCTTACTCGGACAAAGAAGGCATCTGACCCTTCATACTTCAAGAGTAACTCGTAGAGTTGACCTGCAGATATTGCGTTAAATTAAAACATAAGATACGCAAGTTTGCATAGCTAAATCCCTTTTTTTCCTACCTTGATTGAGGTAAGTTAGTGTTTCTTCGTCAAGTTTTGAGCTCGGAGATGTTGGCGCTTTGAGAAAACAAGAAAATCTAAAATATGTGCAAAGAATTTTTTGTTAGAGATCCATTTTTATATCAATTAAAAGATATTTAAATTTCACTGAACAGGTTTTGAAATCTTGTAAAAAAACACCTATGAAAAGTTTATTTGCGTTTTTTTGCATTTGCGGTATTTACTTAGTTGTGATAGCTAGAATAAACAGTTAAATATGTTCATAACATTAATTTATTCTTTTTGAGTCTTCCTATTTAGCGAATTTTTAAAATATTAAGTTGATATAGAAAATTAATAAGCGATCAATAATGCACCAAAAAGTACGAATATGAGTGATACACAGGCCAGACTGCCGATATACAGCGATTTTAAGGATTAGTTTTATAGTTACATATTATAGAGATACCGTACACATAATCTTTTAGATTAAATTGACTAAATTATAGCAAATGAAGCGCAATTAGGTCTTCTTTATGATACCATGCCAACGATATATTATTCTATAATAGGAAATCTGTTTTTGAATATGTCTAATTGTATAGATAAGTCAATTGTACAAATGCCTTTTTTTGTTATTAATTATCCCCCAGTCGCATTATAATAGAGATATCCAGAAAAAATACATTCCCTGAAATGCTGAATGTGTTGCATTATAAATACCTTTAATTACTGTGTTGATATCTGAATTGAAAAAACCGTAGATACAGTAAAAAGGAGAAACGGAATTATATTCACTTTTAAACAATTACTTATTAAACTAATTATATCTTCGCGTACTTAGTTTGTCAGTTAACTCTTTGCAAAACCAAAATCATTAAAAAATGTTTTTTAAAAAAGAATGTATGAATCATACATACCCCCTATTAAGGCCGTGCATCATAGGTTTATCATTTATTTTATTATCAAAGTAATCAATATCGTGATCATCGGTGTCCGGCAAAGCCGAAAGGGTGTTTCTGAAATCAACGAAGTATAGCATTGTTTTCATTATAATGATATAAGGCTTGTTAAGTACTCCATTACATATAAAAATCAGACTATACAGACTACATATTCCATTTTATTTAAAAAAATTAAATAAATAAGTGTGAAAAATAATATAAAAATAAAGAAATTAGATAAATACAAAGAAACTAATATTTAAAGATTGATAAAATTGTAAAAATTATCAGCAAATAATTATCCACGCATCCTAACAGCTATTAAAATAATTTCAGGAAAATTATATTCAAGCCACCGCACCCCCCACGAGCGAACGGAGTGAGAGAAGTGTAATTTGCGCGAAGTGTGAAACATCTTTTAGGTTACTTTTCATAATACAGTAGAAAATATAAATCATTCAAAAATAATATAGGTATGTAGTTCTTTATTTTGCATTGCACCTGGAATATAGAATAGTCTTCTCTTCTGCGAAGCACAATTTTTAAGGATTACAATTACTTTTAACGTCAAATAAAATAGAATTTTGAGAACATATCTCCAACCAAGAAATTATCCAAATACACACCTCCTATACTACCCCTATTAGAAAATAGTGCCAAGTTGTCTAAAAATGATCAAAATTCCAGAAATTTCCGGAAATTTAGGATGCCTTCATATGCATATACTTCACATTAAACTTACTTCATGTCAAACATGGAATCGGATAAATCATCACCAAGTCCAGAAAAAGAACCTTCAAAATTTGTGGCAAGATCAATCTCTGATATCGACCAAGGAGACGCCATTATATTTCTATTAAAATGAAAAAAATAATAAAATTGATCCAATAATAGTTCTGCAACATTAACTAACTGATTATCTAACATATTCCAAACACCAACTAAAAATGAAAGAATAATGAATTCAAATTATAAAAACCAAGCCTTTTTCAATTGCTGGAACAGATTTTTGTAATTTAAAGACTTTTACAATTTTCCAAGACCTATACAAACCCTGAATATACCAAAAATTATATACCAAAAATATAGAAAACGTTCTAACATTTTAAAACTTAAAAAAACAAAATTGAATGTGATTCATTAGCCTATTCAATTAGCCTACCCTTTAAATTATTGACTTTATCAATGTCACTTTGTTAAAGAGCAAGTGCACTAATTTTTGTCTTTTATAGCTAAATTATTAACTTTTTTCAACCTTTCCTTACGGGGCCATCGCAACGTTTGCAACAGCAATTAATTTGACTCATACAGCATGTCATTCTATATTTAGTATTGGTAGACTCTGATTGGCTGATAATTTATGCACCTTTCCAATATAAGCAATTGTAGCAAGTATTTAATATCTTTTTCGCCTTCATGATTATATTGTCATACATAATATACTATATTGATTTCTATATTTTTTGCTTGAAGAAATAGATTATTATAATATGATTGAATGTGTCGAGAAGAACATCATAAAAATATACAGCCAAAAAAGGTACAATACAGTAAAATATAAAACTCTCTTATTTTTCTGAGTGTATTTTTATTTTGTCATATTGAATTTTACCTGTATATTGTAATGTGATATAATATGGAATTTTTATATATATAACTGACAAAGATATGCAACCTTCAGATACAGTAGCAGATAGATATACAATTTGCTGCAATATAATCAATTATCCTAAGAATGCTATAGTAGACATTATTATGAATAAAACGAAATAGAGACTAAAATGTGGTCATTATTTGCATTAGTTATCCAACTAGTGGATTTCCGACAAAAAATAAAATACCTAATGATTGCATAATATAAAACTCCCTTTCTGTACTTTGTCTGTATTTTCACATGTTCGTTTTGATTTTTCATATTTAAAAATATTTTAAATTAGTATATAATAAATTCATTATATGATTCCATTTTTCAAATAAAATATTATTTTTTTCGAAAAATTAATTATTGTTTTCATTCACAATTAGAAATAAAATTGCTTTATCAATAGAAGGTACGTACAATAGATATGATTGTGAGAATTCTATATAATATAAATTATGTTAATTTTTTTAATAACAGGAGTATATATCATTCATGTTTAGTATTATAATTATATAGAATAATGAAATCAAATTCTAACACTGAATTTCTCAATATCATATTATTTATTGGCTGTATGTATGAACACCCACATATTGTATACAATTTTGTATTAGACTGTAAAGGTGAAGGTGTTTTCCGTCAATTTGGAATTCCCGAAACTATCAACATCCTAAATATTTAGAAATTTTCAGCGAATAGAAATTCAGAAAACGAATTTTTGAAAATCTGAATTTTAACATACCATCGGTAAAAAGTTAAATTTTATTATTAGTTCAACTCATAACATAAAATTTTACTTTGTGAGCTTGATAATATTAAACCAAATGTAAATTATTTGAAATATACCCAAATTACCTCATCTTTATACTGGGTGAGGCAAAAGTTACTCCCAATTTATAACAAGATTTATAACAAGATTTAATGTTCCAAAAATATATACTACATAATCAATGGATATAAAAAAATATAATGTAATAAACCATCTAAGATTATCTAAGAATGTACTGACCTGTATTATTATGTACAATTATTACATGTGGTTCTCAAAATGTTCACCATTAGATTCTATATAACTTTCTGCTCTAGAGACAACACTACTGCAAACTTTTCGAAATAATTCAGCATTTATGGTTGTAAAACTTTCTACTATTGAATCTCGCAGCTTCTGGGTTGTATGTGGCTTACCTTTATAAACTTTATCTTTCAGCACACCCCACAGAAAGAAGTGTGGGGTGTTAGGTCTGGAGACTGCGCCAGCCATTCAATTGGCCCATGGTCCCAATCCAGCAATTTTTGAAGTTTACACCTAACCATTGCTAAACAATTAAACCATAATGGGGGACTGCCCTATCTTGTTGGAAATAACACATATCTTGATTCCTAACTCTTGGCCAAAAATAAATTAAATAGTCAACATTTCTAAATAATTAACAGAATTGATGGTGCTCTCAAAGATAAAAGGGCCAATGAGTCCACTGGATGAATTGGCTGCCCAAACTGTGATTTCTGGCAAATTTACATCTTTTTCCAATATTATTTGGGGATTCTGATTTGACCAGTAGACACAATTGTGTCTAGTTATGTGTCCATTTAATTTAAAAGTGGCTTCGTCTAACCACCAAATGTTGTCAATAAAATCTGGACTATCATTAGCCCTCTGTAGAAAACTTTCACAAAATCCCATTCTTTTGTTGACATCTCCATCATGGAGTGATTGGAATAAACAAGGAATTTATGGAGTTAAGTTATTCTTGTGCAGTAATCGCAACACAGTTTTTTGTCATTAGAAAGGCATCTACTTTATGCAATGTTGCAAAGAGGCTATTAGCTCATCTCCCTTCTCATTTGTGGTAGGAGTGGATGGTCTTCATGTCCTTGGAGCATCTTTAATAAAGTTTCTTCAAATTTTGTAAAGTTGTTTTTGATAGATTTACAATTGACTTCACATACATTGAATTATTGAGCAAGTTCTTTAGCTGCAGCACTTGCATTTTCATTGCATTTATAGGAATGCTTTACTGCTGAAATTTGTTGATCATTATTAAGTCGAAAAGCCATTTTTAATAAAGTCAAGATTACTGTGCATAGAAACAGATTAATGTGCATCGAAATTAGAAAAAAACAAGTAAATTCCATGTCTAGTATAATGGAAAAACCAAGGAAATTCAATGTCTATATTTAGAAACAATGTTATAGTAATGTAGAGTAATAGAGATCATGGTTATAAATAAAATGTGAGTAACTTATAAATTGGGAGTAACTTTTGCCTCACCTTGTATACCCAAATTTTCCTATATATAAGGTAATAGCAGAAAATGTAAAAACCCATGTAAAATTTTGACATTTAAAAAAATTGGATTTTTAATATATATATATATCACCATGTATATTACAAAAGTATAAAGTTATGAAAAATTAACATCAAGGTGTATCACATATATGGCCATATTATATTTGAAAACTATATAACTTCTAAAGGGAAGTTAATCATTTTAAAATGTTATACCCAAATTACCTCTATACCAAAATTACCCCACCTCCCACCCCAACTTTATCTGGTGCAGAGCAGATGTGGTATCCAGCATCCCTTGTCTTTATATATAAAATGTCTGTTTGTATGCTGGATATATCCTCCAAGGGCCACATAGAATTCAGGTTGGCATGCATACTGGACAGTACAAGATATTAGAAATCTTTTTCTATATTCATATTCTAGCCTTTAAAAAAAATGTTTTCCATGACATCTTAATTTTCTCCTTCCATGCTTATGCACGTAAGAAGCATATGCATATATTATATTTATAAATATAATTTAGTTTGAAATGTTATTATTCAGAGTGGCCCATAAGTAGATGGTCCCAGCTAAATTACAATTTTAACAGTCAACTGTGACTTTAGAATTTTTAAAATATCTATTTTTAGAAATTCAACAGTCAAGTGTGAGGTTGTAGATAATAAACATCCTGTCCTGTCCTGTCCCAAAAATGTTCATGGGATGGGATGGAGTGGTAAGAATTAAACATCCCAAAAATAGGAATTAAATGTCCACTGGATGTGAGTAATAAATGTCCTTCAAAAAATAGAAAAATAACAAAACTAATTTTAAATACCAGGTAAAAAATAATTTAATACAATTAACCATTGCAACAAAATTATTGCAGTGGGACTCACCAAGCAGTTTGCAAGGAAACAGTCTTTACATAATTTAGTACTGAAAAATATGGAATATTAATATATTAACAGGAAATAACAAATTTCCTGTCAATAAAAATTAACAGGAAAATTATGATAATGAGGATACTATACATATATACAAAAAAAGATACATGCAAAAAACTGTTTAAAAGGTATAATATGCCTTTAAGTGGTGTATACCAAAATACATGTGGTTTAGGATATGATGACAGTTGCAGAGCTGTGTCTGTTTCTCCAGCAAACTACTTGGTGAGTCCCACTGTAATAATTTTGTCACAATGGTTAATTGTTTAAAATTATTTTTTACCTTGATATTTAAAATTAGTTTTGGTAAATTTTTATATTTTAAAGGGATGTTTATTACCCACATTCTGTGGACGTTTACTACTTTTTTTGTTGTAATAAATATCCCTAGGATGTGTTTGGATGTTAAATACATATTTTTGGGATTTTTAATACTTTTAACACTGCATAATATGTCATGGATGTTTTTAGGATGGAACAAGACATTTATTACCTATAGCCAAGTGTGATTTTACAATTTTTTAGGTTTGTATTTCCAATGTCCTGGTATCCCAATGGTCCCCCACTACTATGGAATCAATGATTGATCCAGTTTAAATAATCATTTCCTAGATGGTGGATTGACCAGTGTGGACCTATAGATTTTGTTTGGCTAGCCAGATCACTGGACCTATTGCTGGGTCTAAAATCTTGGATGTGCAACTGCCATAGAAAACTGCCAA
Organism: Vannuccia rotundouncinata; assembly: GCA_034780395.1. Lineage (NCBI taxonomy): Eukaryota > Metazoa > Platyhelminthes > Proseriata > Coelogynoporidae > Vannuccia > Vannuccia rotundouncinata. Next base: position 17,444 of record JAUZNC010043435.1, on the reverse strand, counting down.
AGACATTCCTGACCCCAAGTATTTTTTGTAACATTATGACACCTAAGATTTACATATTTCCTATTTATTTATATATAAAAAACAAAGCATAAATTTTTTGTGCTGAAAATAAATTAAAAGTGTATAGAAAGCTGGGGGTCTTTACTCAAAACGTTCGTACAATCAAATTTACTCATAAGTTGCTACCATCATTGTATGTCTTTACTCAAAACTTTACTTTATTTTAACTGGGTACTTCATAAGAAAGTTTGTAGGTAAGATGGGACGTAAGTTATTTTTGAATTTGGGCTTTACTCAAAACAATCATAGCTATAAACAGGCTACCATATCACTAGTTTTGATCGTAATATTTAAGGTTGGTCTTGACCATTCGTAAGTACTACATAAATAATGTATAAGTTGGTTTAAATTATTTTATATGTGCTGAAATTAATGTTAACTCTGTAATGATAAAATAATATGACTATATATAATGATATTATATAATAAATTATTTGTAAAAATAATTTTATACATATATAGCTTGGTATGTATATATTTTTAATAAATAAATTTATGAAGCATATTTTTTAATTTATGATCTAATTGTAGTTATAAGGATTCACAAAGTTATATTGTTATATATACTGTGATTTTATATTACTTAGATAAAACTTTTTTTAGAATAAAGACTAAAAATACATCGGATTTTATTAATTTATGTGATATGAATTCTATTATCTATTTCTATATTAATTATGCAGCACCATGACTTCTTTATATTGATTAAAAAATAATAAAAAAATGCAATATATAACTAGTAAATATATAAAATTTAAAAATCAAAACCATTTTTAAGTCATGATTTATAAATTTGATATTTTTACAAAGTGTTATAGTCAGTAATAATCAATATAAATATAACAGTGTACATAATATTAAACATATTATTATATAAAACATGAAAATTAAAGATCTTTTTCCATTTTGAGTTGAAGCCTACTTCTCTCGATATCTAGTCTTTCTCACTCAATTTTATACAAATTGAGTATGATAAGTTATTATTTTATAAATAACTAAATTTTCTGTGTCATGTTTGGGTTCAAAATAAAGATAAAAAAACGTACTTTCTATATATATTACTTTTAAATTTCTAAAATTTATATAATGGTATATTTTCATCTTACTATCTTATTAAATATTGTTAGAAAAATGATATAAGTCATAAATAGCCCATTTGTATATTGATTTTAAACAATGTAACTAAAATATAAACATACAAATGTTTATAGATTTAAATAGTGGAGAAAATAAGCTTTTCAAAAAATCTAACCATGGATTTACTAATGTTTATGTTGAATGTATAATTAACTTTCAAAGTGTGCTAAATTACTAAAATTACACATTTTTACAAAAAATTCAAAAATGTTTCAGTAATTCACCACACACATCTCGGTCTTGAGATAAGAATGCATGTTAATTCTTTATAACTCTACAAAATTTGTAAAAAGGTTTCAAGAAAGGCAATTTAAGCATTGTCGTATGAACATTTTATCTTTCATTGTAAGAAGCTCATACTTATGAAGGTTTCAAGTAAAGAGGAAATTATCTTCATAAAAAACATTAATAATGTACGTCTATCTACAGATTTAGCATATTTACCCCACACACTATTTGGACTTTTAAAAAAATATGGAAATATTGGATAATAAAATTGGATAACAAACTTATTTCTAGACCCAAGACCCAGGTCTACCACACCTTGAACACAGTGTTTGTGTTTAATTAAAATTTATTGCACATCTGAATAGTCTGAAATCATTTTTTTTATATGCTGAAATTTTTGGTACATATCAACAACCAAAACAAAATGTTTATTCAGACATACATCCATCTACAGATTTAGTATATTTACCTACACACTATTTTGACATACATAGATTAATTACTCTCACTATTTGGACTTTTATAAAAATATGGAAATATTGGATAATAAAGTCAATACAAAGCTTTAAACCAACTTATTTCTAGACCCAAGACCCGGTGGATCTACCACACCTTGAACACAGTGTTTGTGTTTAAATAAAATTTATTGCACATCTGAATAGTGTGTGAGGTAGATGGATATACATCTGAATAGCAGCTACTATATAAAAAAATGGGTGATGTCAGCTGATATATTAACAAAAAGTGCGATAAAATAGTCTTGCCTGACCATATTAATTTATAATTTTGTGTTGAATATTTTGAACTAAAATTAAATCAAAATTTTTATCCCAAAATCTTTCCTATAACATAAATTAACAAATTAACACAAATATCCCAAAACCTTTCCTATCTTTTTAATTATATCCATTAACAATTTCCACATCACTATTGATATAAAGATGCTTCAGCCTTCATTTACTCCAATTAACGAAATAATACGTTTAATGAGAGACAAAAACTTTACAAAATTTGTAAAAAAAATAAAGGTGTAATTAAAAAAATAAATAAGTTGTTGTTTTACGTTTTAAAAACTGATATTATTGATGTAAAGGGAAAAATAATTATGTAAATACAATAAACCGTATTTCTTATTACAAAAATATAATTAATAATATTTCTCAAAAATTAATATACAAAGATGTAAAAATTATATAAAAAATAATTAGTTATCATGTTTTAAACATAAATTTTTATTTATATTTAGCCTTGTAATTATCCCTTATCCTATATTCTTAAAGTTTTATACATTTCAAAAACACAGCAAAGATTATATTCAATATTTATATTTATTTATACATGAAAACAATAAATCAATTGACTTTCAATCTTTTTAAAAACAGCTTTTAGTGATAATATCGTAAAGAAAATAAATGGCATTCATCGAAACATCAATCTGTTTAAAATACGTTGTCACTATTGTTCGTATTGTTTGCCAATATCATTGTTCGAAACAATATATGACTCTCGAACAATAAGAACAAATTTTGATCTTTTGAGAATAAGTTTTGAACAATTTAGTATTGATTCTTCAAAAATTACAAAATATATTTCTCAAACTAATCTAATAGTAATTTATAAAAATTTGTAATTATGTATCTAGAACAATTAATAAAAACTTTTCTCGAATTGTTCTCTTATAATAGTAAATATTTGTAAGGTATCGATATTTTCGAACAATAGAATTTGCGCTATAATTTTTATTTATTTTGTAACTATTTTGTTCTTATTTTACAACATTTTTTATACCTTGATTGTTATTATATAATATACTACGCAACAAAATATTATTTTATATTGAAAATATCTAAATAATATCAATCATTATGGATGCTTATCTACTCGTCTATCGTCCCTTTGGGTTTTGTAATTTATTTCTTTAAACTAATTAAATTTTATATTTATTTTCGCATAATTCAATATAAGACAATCTCATTAGTTAAAATTTTGATAATCCTAATGATCCTTTACTCTTGGGTAATATTTTCATTTTTTGTTTGTGCTTAGAAAATTATTATCAATCATTTGTAAATTCTACTCTACTAAATAAGAAATTTATTAACTGGTTATTTATAATGTATATAAATTATAAATATAAATAAATGATTGCATAAAGCAGTATTAGCTGCTCCCAGTAGTACCCTTAATACCGGTAGCAGTTACTACCAGACAGTGAATTCAGTTGCATAAAGTGGTATTAGCTGCTCCAAGTAGTAGCCTTAATAATGGTTGCAATTACTACCATAGGGAGTAAATTTGCAGTTGTATAAAGTGGTATTAACATATTACTAGACTAACTTATACTTTGTGTAAGTTTTCAAAAATCCAAGTACTATTTATAGATTAACCAAATGAAATTTGGAAACTCCAATACATTGTTCTGGAATTCTAAAATTTGAATTATGCACATTTTTAAATTTGCTGTTCAAATAAATTAAAGTTATAAATATTGTAAAAAAAAGTTGTAAATATACCTATTGCTTAAAATATAAACTAATAATTTTTTACTGTAGGTATATTTTAATTATGTTTACTCTTGAGTATTGGGTGAATAAAATTATAAGTAAAACATTATCCAACACCTAATCCATCAATTATATCTCATGATCTAAACTACATACAGACTAATGACTTATATCATTGAAAAAAATTTACATTCTAAAGATCTGAAAAATTAAATAGATTACTTGATAACTAAATATATACTTGCAGTTTCACCATCAAAGACACAACTGATCAAATGGAGAGCTGAACAGTATCAAAAAACGCAGGAGCTATAATGACATTTGATTAAAATTCTCTTATATTTTTGTTGGAAAATATAATCATCTTCCATTCAATTTCAACATGGAGAATATGCTATTTGTTCTCATTAATATATGATTTCACCTTCATATGATTTATGATCTTCTTTTTTATATGAAAATCTTTGAGGCAAATCTTCTTTCTGTTTGTTAAGTTGAATGTTATACACATTCTAAAGATGCTTTGAAAATCTAACAAATTTGGTATGAGATTGTACAGAATTGTTGAATTTATTATATAATTTAAAAAATCATTATATTTAAATTTTGAAAAATCTATAAATATTTATATCTCTGGCTTAATTTAAAATAGTCAATTTTAAATAAGTCTACTTTGCAAATATCAGTTAGTAGTTTTCAGATATGGAGTTTGATATATCTAAAATGACTTTTCTTTTTGAAACACTTCAAAGAAACAATATGAATGTAGCAGCAATACACAATATCCTAATTACTGCATGGCCTGACAATGCTCCTAATCTTTGAAGAGTTCAGCAGATTGTCTAAGAACTTTGGGATGGCTTTTAGCAGTCATTTGAATGTGTACCATGCAGTGGCCAGCAAGTTTGTGATACATGAACAAATAAAATCCCTTAGATTGAAGAAGCAATAGATGAAGAAATTGCAGCAATGTTCAATATTTCTGAGAGTATGGGGTATCATATTTTAACAGAAGATCTTGAAAAAATATGGATGCACACTCGATGGATACCTCCTGTTATGACACAACCAAACTGAGATAAGCTTTTATACATTTAGGTAAATGTATATATTTTAATTAGTATATTATATAATTTGTTATATGATTCCATTCAAATAAAATATTAGGTTTTTTCAAATAAAGGATTATTATTTACAACCACAATTAGAAATAAAATTGCTTTATCAATACAATAGTGGGTACATACAATAGAACAATATTACATAGAATCCTATAATATATTTATATATGCACATATGGAAAATCTCTGATTTATTATTGTTTTATACATTTACTAAACTAATATAAATTATTTTTGTTTTTATAATAACAGAAGTTTATAAAATTCCCGATTAGTATTATAAATACAAAGAACAATGAAATCAAATAAATTTCTCAATATTTGATTATTCCTCTGCTGTGTGAACGCCCACATATTGTATATAATTTTAAATTAGGCTGTAAAGGTGTAGGGGTTTTCCGTCAACTTGGAATTCCCGAAACTATCAACATCACAAATATTTAAAAAAATTTCATCAAATAGAAATACAGATAACATGTTTTTGAAAATCTCAAATTTAACATACCATCGGTAAAAGGTTAATGAAAAGGAGATTAAAATAACAAAAGCATAAGATTATAAAAAGCAGAAATTGGGGTTATTGTTTAGTCCTACAATTAGAATTGGGATGTTTTGTAGAATTATTTCATATTGATAAGTATGAATAGCTATATAAAATGAGTCAAGAATTCTTTTCATTTGAGAGCAAAATGATTTTATTTGCCTTTTAACAATTTGTGAGAAATTTCTATAAATTTTTATATTATATGTACAATGTAAATTAAGATATAATATGTTCATTAATAAAACATTATTATATGCCCGCCCCCTCTTGGTAACAACCATTGTACTACCAGTCACAGTTTATGCAATCTGTGTGAGACTAAATTTATTGATTTTTCTTGAGTTACTACCATTAGTAAACTAATACCGCTTTATGCAATCAACTCTTTGTGTCTATTCCAAAGATAGACATCTTTTTTACTTGTCATCTTTGGAGAAAAAAACTCAGTTTTGGTTCCATGATTTGCTATGGAAATTTCAACTTTGTCCCATTTGTTACAAGTTTTGCAAGAAACTAGACAGGTGTTCTTTTCTTTAAAAGAATAAAATGTGCCACAGTTAAAGCATTCTTTTCTTGAATATTCTGTTGTTTGTTTAGGAGATGATCTTAAAGTTCTTTTATACTTTTTATGTTTGTACTGCATGATGATTGATCAGACTATCAAAAATGTACTTATATATGACTCTAAAGTATTTTATACTGTAATGTATCATTATATATTATCAATCAAGCAATTTAAGTTTAAAGCTTATTAAGAATATTATCAATCAATATTTAAAAAAATAGTGTATTAGATACCAATTGAGTATAATATTATCAATGTTTCATAAACCCATAAATATATAATAGATCCAAATATTATTTATACATGCATACCAATAATTGTATATGTTTGATGCAGGTACATACCAATAGTTACTTTGCTTAAATATTTCAATATATACATAAAATATTCCAAATAAGTAAGGTTATGTCAGTAATATATTAATTGTTCAGTTTATGATTTATCATCTTAGACAAAATATATAAATCAAAGAAAGCTTATTATTCTCATAAAAGTTATTCACTATTTATAATGCAGTTAATGTAACTTATAAATCTAATACATTATTTTAATCATCAAGTGGTTTTTGTTTCAGAATTATAGATGCTTCAAAACAGTTTAAAACTCCCTATGTGATATGTTTATTATGAATATAATAGCTAAATAGTGTCCTAAAAAGTTTTGCATTCCTCCCTTGTTTCTAATTTATATTTATTATTGTCCTCATAACATTGACAAATAATATTTCATTCTTTGGGCTGAGTTGTTCTGGTTTATACTGGATCTGGCTAAACCAAAATTTTGGCAATACTGGATTGATTTTCAATCCACCACTTTTCTTCCTATTATTTTAATTTATTTAATATTGGTAAAACCAGAATCACATATTCTGCATTTCAGAAGCATTTCAGTGTCATATTTATAAATTTAACTATGAATTGTCCATTGTCTAAACTGGACAGCAATTTCATTATATAATCATTTCATACTTATTAGAGAAAATGTCATGTGTTTCTGGTAATAAGTAAATGATATGTACATGGGCATTTTTTTATGGTCCATGCAGTTACAATTTTTACTTAATCAATTTTAATAAAGTACATTTTGTTGCAATAAAAATAATCAAATTATATTTAAAAGTAATTATTTTATTATTTAGAAAATATTGATTTGGAAAAATTTATTTTGATTCAAACTTAGTCTGAAAGTGTTCAATTACTCAATTCTTAATTTAACCATTTCATTTAATTGACTTCATTTCCTCTCCCTAATTTTTTGTAATTTATACGTTGACATCTTTTGTGAATCTATTAAAAATTGCATATTTAACTATTTAAAAATAATATTTATTATTATTCTAGGGGGCCAACAGTCATGGTCAATTGGGTCAAGGTCATTCAAATGATTTGGACAGACCACATCCAGTAGCCAGATCTCCTTGTTCAGATATTAGTCAGATTGTTGGTGGAGGCAGCCATTCCCTCCTCTTATCATGTTAGTTTCTATTTTCATTTCTAATTAAATAATTTGCTAGTTAATACTAGCTATCATTAATCCATCTATTACAGCTGATGGTCATGTTTATTCATGTGGATGTAATGATCACAATCAACTAGGCAGGTTCACGGAAGACCCCTTTCTCTTCAAGCTGGTAGAAGGACTTCCTGCGTGCTCCCAAGTTGTGGCTGGATGGGACTTCTCCATCGCTTTGTCCTTGGAAGGAGATATTTTCTCTTGGGGGTCCAATGCTTTTGGTCAACTGGGAAGAACAACTTCAGAGGAAGATAGCCACGAGACTACACTACAGCCGGTAAGTTGGTTTTGAGATTTCTATAGAAAATATGGTGTGATATTAAATAGTAATTGATTGATTTGTTTTCAAAATAAAACTGAGTAATCCTTGAAAATATAAAAATTTGGATTTCTATTGTAATTCAATAAGAAATACATTTTCTGTATTCCTAGTTGCTCATCTTTTACTAATGTTTGAAGAATCCAGTGAAAGTGTCTCAATAATTTGTGTGTATGTATTGAAATTTATTTATTTGGTACATTTTATATTTTAGACAAAAATCACAACTGAATCAATAATTTCGATGGCAGCTGGATTGCGTCATTGTGTTGCTATAACAAGTAATTATTATTGTTAAGGATATAGTAGGTAACTATAGTTTTATAAACTTTTAATTCCTTTTATTATTATTTTCAGGGGACAAAAAAGTTCTAACTTGGGGTTCTAATAGAAAGGGGCAACTAGGAATAGATATTTCGACCAAAAATATTTCTAAACCGAGTATGTTACCATAATTTCATGGTTACTATTGGTAAATAGTGGTTATTGAAATGAGTTGTCTTTGGTTTTAGCCCAAGTTGACCTACCCCCGTTAGAATTTATCAATTGTTCAGCTGGTTCGGACCATACCGCTGTTTTAACTTGTGAGTAGTATATCACATTTTATTTTAATTTAGGTTGAAACTATTTGATTATCTGGTTACTCTAGCAATCTAATTAAAACATAATTAGCATTCTAATTTAATAAAGGAAATCTGTTTGAACACTCTCCCCCACCACCAACCGTAGTGCAAGGCGACGTCTATGTTTGGGGTGATAGTCAACACGGCGTATGTTGCCAATCATCAGGCACCTCCGCCCCTGTCCTTATATCTCCAAAGCACTTTAATATGGAGCCTGCAATGACCCTGAGTTCAGGGTGGTCACATTTAGCAGTTATTACTGGTTAGTAGATTGTCATTTATGATTTTTGGGGTGGTATACTATATTAATCTTCCTATTTTGCATATTCAGCCAGTAGACGACTCGTTACCTGGGGTCGAGGTAACTATGGACAACTAGGACGGTCTCTCCCCGTTTCCAAACAATCAGATCCAACTCCGTCTCCACTTCCTCTTCGATCTTCACCACTCCAAGTTGTCTGTGGAAGTGAGCATTCACTTGTTCTATTGAATAATGACGAGCTAGGACCACAATCGCCCAGTTGTGTGATGGCCTGGGGCTGGAATGAACATGGGATGTGTGGCCTTGGAGATTTGGAGTTCATGCACGTGACCCCCACAGTAGTGCAGGGTTTGGAGGGGGCAGTATTGATTGGTGCCGGAGCAGGACATTCGTTCACAGTAACTAGGTGATAGGGAAGTGTTTTTCGATATCTAAGTCACTTATTATAAGGGGTATTAATTAAACAGGTGGCATACCTATTACTACTTATATTTCTAATGATAATTATTGATTAATTTATTTTTAATGGAAGCGGAATTCTGTAAAATGGAAAAATGAGTAAATTGATGACTCAATCGAGCTATCAATTCATTTATTAATCAAAGTTGTATTATTTTCTTATTATAAAACTTAATATGCCACTATACTGTTTCTTTTATCAGTAATACATTTTTTAATTATTTGCATTTGTATTCGATTGACAATGTTTTCAAAATATATTGATGTTTTTTAATATGTTATTAATATATATATTATTAAATTATATCAGTTATGTTATTTGTACTGTTATTTCGTAACTATTATTTTGAATATTTATTGTAATTTTATATTATATTGACTATAGAATTTGTATAATACACATTTCATATAATTTTCTTATGGTTGTCTTTAATTTATTATTTAACTCGATAATTTTTTAAATTATAAAAAAGTAATACTTTTAGAAATGTCGGATGACTAAATTCTGAAATTCATTTGTTTCAACCACAATTTTATGCAATTTTGTGTATCTTTCTAAACGATTTATTATAAACAGTATTTTATTAAAATACAATTATGTCAGTAATAGAAATAATAATGTCTAATCGTTTTAATATTATATATAATTTTTTTTTAAATTGGGAATTATTACTTATATGAAATAAGTTTATTTTGTATGGATATCTAGATACGAAGAGGTTTGTCACAAAATGTTGAGCTAATTGTGCTACCTCGACACATGCAGGCCTGTGATTGTTCTTCAAATTTGGGTTTTTAGACAACATTTCCCAAATTTCAATAAAATGCTACAAATATTTTATTATGGCGTCTTTAAATGCCTTCTAGATTAAGAACTTGCGAAAATTTCGGTGCTTCGCGCCGATTATAGACTACGCTGACATATGGTTGACATGTTACATATCATTGATAATCATTACTTTAGGTAAGTTCTATTTATGCTGCTATTGCTGAAATTGAGAGAAACAAAGCACATGCTGAACGGATAAAGCAACGGGATCAGAGTAAAAAGCGCCAACATTCAGAGCTGACTGATTTGGAGAAGGTGTCACTGGTCAAACAAATAAGTTCATCAAACACAGTTTTGCAGGAAGCCATGAGTGCCAGACTATCCACAGCTGTACAGAAGTCGGATATGGTGGAAATATCAGTTTCCTCAGCAATGATTGAAAGCTCAACTCGTATAATGAAAGAACTGCAAAACAAATCTGCTGAAGTGGAAGCCAAAAACATTAGCAAGAAACGAAAACTTTAATTGTAAATAATATTAATAATGATTTTTTATTCCTATGCACTTCCTCATTTTGATTACTTTGTTTTGAACTGTACACACAATCTCTGAATCATTATTTTATTTCCATACTTATATTTATATATTTCATACATTTTCTTTTGTTGTACCTACATGTTTGTTTTACAAATAAAGTGGGTGGAACGGATGGCTACTAGGCCAACAGCTTTTACTAAAGCACTTTTAGCTTACCTTATTTTTGTATGCACATAAATTAAAAAAAAAATATTGTGTAAAGTGCAATAATTGAATGTTGGTGGCCTTATAGGGGAGGTGGAGGCCATTTTAAGAAAAAAAAAAATCACATTCCATCACTCTCAGTATGTTTGGCTTTTATATTGAAACAAAAAAACTACTTTTGGAACCTTAAAATGTGCTTTTTAATTCCTCAAATTTTTTGAGGGGTCAATCACAGGCTTACACATGTGATCTCGTCATGCGTTCGTCCCATTAAAGCTTGATTATCTTAAGATTTTTATATGACTATAGTATTAGATCAATCTTTACAGCTTAAACTATGAACGTTTCTCTTATTGAATCACTAGCTAGAGCCGCAATAATTTTCAGAAAATCTCGTTTTAATTTACATGACGTTTAACATTACAAAGAATCCATTTCGGATAATGCTTTTTGGCCGTTAAAAATAAAATTTGACCGTTTTGTTTCCTGTTATTCCATCTTTGTAATAAGAAATTCTTATTTGTGTTATATTTACGAAGATTTGAGACTACATAAGATGTGTTTAATACACTTTTATTGATTTAATTAACTTCTTAATCAATTAATATTTCGTCGAAAACAAAAGCACTATAAAATAGAATATTTATTTATTTAGATAAAAAATAAATGAAGTATACTAGCTAGTACTGTTAATTGTTTTAGTAGTATATGACTATTAAATATTTATGGAAATATATAAACTATCAATATTTAATTAATTAATAATTAGAAATCGTAGTACACAACACATAATTAACCTCCCAATACCAATCCTAATCCAGTTTGCATCAAGAAAGTATAAAACATAAACTTGCATTCATAAATTAAATACACAATGGAAAAATAATACTACAGAAAATATTGATTATATATATGATTTATTTAAACGATATATTGCAACTATCGATTTATTTAAACGATATATATACTGCAACTATCGATTTATTTATACGATATACTGCAACTATCGATTTATTTAAACGATATATACTTCAACTATCAGTTTTTAATTGCTGGTTGGAACAATGCTGCTTGTTGGCCATCTGGAAAAGCCCGTCATATATATAAATAATATAATTTATAAATAATTCTTTAGTAATTTATAAATGTTGTAGTTAAGAATTTTTTAAAATTAAGAAACAATTTTGAAACATTTTTGTCTACAAATATATTACAGGATTGTCTTATTACATCAACTCATCTTTCCTATAAATCAACGGAGTGACAATTAACCACTATAGCTTTATATTATTCCTATCATCATTTTAAAATAGTATTTTAGAAAGAAGTTTAAAATAAAACATTTTAAATTTCGCTTGTATGTGGCTCAGTTTATAGACTCAATATTTTAACATTTAAACATGGTTCGAGAAAGTCATTTCAACGACACAACTTTGTTTTACGAAGAAATGTAAACAGCTAAAGATACCTGCCACAAGAAAAAAGTAAGAATAAAAAATCATTATATTTGTTTAATTTCTTGGTTGATCTGCCGTTTAGTCAACTGCCAGAAATGACCAAGAGCGAACGCTTGTATTATGTTTGTCGCTGTCAAGATGGAACAGGAGGCCACAGTCTCGGTACACAAATGGTCAAGATGTGCCAGCCTCCGCAAATCTACTAGAATGACAGGTGGGGTGACCAGCATGACCTTATCATGATAGTCGGCACTTCGCGTCACTGATATGTCTTATAAAATAATGCTCTTTCTCCTAGCTCTATTACAATGCTTCGTATATTCTGATTGGTTCTCCATCGCATTCACTCGAACGACCTTGACAAGTGAATTGTAAAGAGAATTTTGTTTAAATACTATTTATAGGTTTTGAAAAATTATTTTTATTCACTATAGTGATATTAATTTGATAATATTTCGATACATTTAATTTGATATCTGCAATTTACAAGCTACCTAATATTTTAATTAAATAGTAAATATTGAAAAACGAAATACATTTTGGCAATACTGAAATGAAAAAATATTGATCAGTTTAATTGATTTAATAAATGTCATATTTATAATTTCTATTTCCTAAAAATTTTGATAGTCGATTAATTAATTAAAATGTTTTACTTTATATTATTATATTTAACGTTTATATATAACATTTTACCACATTTGTTACATATATTAAATGTCTATCATTGAAGTATGGTATTCTATATGCATGCTCTACATGCTCTATAAGGAAATTGTAATACTAATAAACTGAAAAATATTACAATTGTAACTTATAGATAAACTGATTATCTGAATATTCCAAAATATATATTAATTTGTTCATGTAAATCATTAGACATTTGCAGCAGTAATCTGAAAACTTCAAACTGCTTTCAAGAAATAATTAAGAATTCTCATAAGAAATCTTAATTTCATCTCAAGTCCTAAATAATAGATGGCTATCCCACACTTTTCGCGTGAATCCACTTTCCCAGATTCTCTCTCAATACACAGTTGACGCCATTTCTGTGCTCCCCTCCCGACCTTCCGTGAAATCCTATCTCCGAGGTAAACTAATGTTGTCTCCGCTAATTGTCCTGAGTAAACGTTAAACCTCTTGAGTCCAAGATGGCGGCCATGAGGCAAAATGTCCTCACCCTTGTGTACTCAGTTGGTGGAGCAAACAGCCCGTCAAACGGAAGCAAATAGACCAAGCACTTCACCAGAAATAATTATACACCTATCAAGATATCTATATGGATGCCATTTCATCGCCTACTGCGGGTATTTTGAAGCGGGGGCCCGCTTTTTGACACTTTTGCTTTCCAATATACTTGCCTGTCATTTCTCATTCAAAAGAGAAGATGTTTAGTAATGCATTTGATATGTATACGGACAAATCACAATCTCATTCAGGGTTTACACAAGGCTCTTATAAGAGATGTCAAAATAAAGATTTTGTAAATTAGGATATCTCTTATTTGTATAAGAAAGTTAACTTTTATGACTATAAGATAACAAATTATATATGCGGATGGTCATTTTAATGTAGCGGAAAAATAAAATTATCGCACGCTAGAGATTTGGAACAGAAATTTTGAAAGGATTCGAAATATGAAGCACCGGCCTACTTTTAATAAATACATTTATAATGTTTATAAAGTATATAATATATATGATCGTTTTAAATTATCACAGCATGAATATCAAATATTTAAGTGATTCTTAATATTATCTTTAAATTGTCAGTGTTTTGATAAAGATAAAGTCTAAAGAATTATTTATATAAGCAGACTAAATATCATCAATCAGAATCAAATGTTTACTTATAGATTGAAACGTATAGGTGGTACGTAAAAAACTTTAATATTTGAAATATAGTTTAAAATTTTCGTAATTTTCCAAAATAATTCAAAATCCAATTTATATACCAAGTTAGAAGTTAATGGACTAAATGACGTATATCGATGGATTCCTTCAAATAACGAAAGCTTTTAACACTTTTTAATTTTTTTGTATATTAGTATATCATTTTGTCAAATTTGTTAAATTTTATTATTTTATATAAAGTTATATCTCAATTGAAATGAAATGAGATTATATAATGTGGATGAAATAAATTACAATTTTACATTTATTTTATTTCATTTCATTTCATTTTATTTTTATTATATTATATTTAACTATAGTTTTCAAATCTACAAATCTTTATCTGACAATTATCATGAGTATACAAATATTTAGTTAACTTTGTAAACATAGAGATAATTAACAATTTTATACCCAGCATATGAGTTTTTTGTAGATAATAAAATGAAAATCTGTAACAGTTAGCGATTGCGTCAATTATACATATATACGTATATATCAACGTTATATACACTAAAATAGATTAATAACAATCGATATTGATTTATGTCAACAAAATTTAAAAATACAAACAAAAGATTTTGAAACAAGACTGTATTATCAGGAATATTTTTAAGCTTTTCTTTCTATATATGAACTAAATTGTTTTTTAATTTATTATATCAATTAATCATAAAGTCAAATACCTTATTATAAATGATAATTAAAAACTATTGTAGTTCATATATCGAAAAAATCTGAACAAATAGAAAAAAATGTAAAAATATGGAGGTGACTTATATAATAAAGTGGATCAACGTATTTTCTATATATATAGTATAGCTATGAACAGAAATATAAATACCATTGGAATAATTCAGTCCTCAAAATTGTTCAATAATTCTAAAGGTCGAGGATGAATTTTGTAAGTTTCTAATTTGGAGGTCCTTTTGTTTTATGACGTCATAATATTGTCATTTATAGTCATATACGTTTAATGTTTATATGATTTTGATTTTAAAATTTTATTTGTAAAAATACTTTCAAAATAACTTGATTATCCATTGATGCTTATTGCTATATCCATGGTCTATAAATTTAACATCAAATATATACCTATACCTATACATCACTAAATGTTACAACTATATTGTAACATTTGTACAACTATACATCACTAAATGTTACACCGATACTATATTTTGTTACACTATTTATATTGATAGATATCCAACTCATATTTATAATTAAGATTTTATATTTATATTAAACTGATCATAAAAATAGACAGGTAAATTGATAGCAAACTACCTTAATGATTTAATTTACATCGCCTTAGCAACCTAATTTGTACTTTGAAATTATAAATCTTGTCATATTTTATGTCTTTTTTTCTATTCATATATTTATCGGCTTGTGGGGTGTCGTCCGCAAACTGTATATATATACATAATATTTATATCCCATCCTTACGAATCAATGATTGACGATTTTCTCCCGCGACATATCGCGTTTATTTGTATACAATACGATAGTGGCTTGTTTTTATCGACAATTGACCAGCAGGACCTCGCAAAGAAAAGTTCCGTCAGCCCTCTTGACATGACTCGCTGGTGCATCTACGCGGGGGGCTGGCTTTCTGAGGTGATAAAGTGCCAGTGTCACAATCGTACGTGAATACTTTCAGCAAAAACTACTATAAGGACACACCACAGCTCCAACAGACCCCCATTAATAGGCTCATTTAATGGTGATTATTTTACTGAGACAAGGAGCGGAGGAAAGGTGCTACATAGAACATTGTGCATCCATCAAGCGTCACTATATAATGTTTGGCCTGACATGTATACAAAATGACCGCGTACGTTCTGTATACATACAGTCTGAGATTTGATAGCGTATATTTAAGGAAGACCTTGATTTCGGTATAATACGACCCGTCGTCAGTGCATCCTGCAATTCTTTTTTCTATATAGAGACTAGCTTATCATTTCTTGACTATCAACCAACGGCTAATTTGTCAGTCTGCGAAACTATATATCTCATTATACGCCATACAGTGTGTTTTATCGTGAGTTTGTTAGGGGAAGTCATTTGGGGAAATCGGGGGGAACAGTGCCTCTTATCGGACTGCTTAGATTCCACTTTGTAAACAACCATTTACAAGTAATTAAACACACAGATTGGACTTTGTCTTAAGGCGGTCGAATTGCAGGACACCCCACATGTGAAATGTTTTTCGCGTCGTTTGCCTCAGCAATTCCAGTCCTCTTTCGTCCCCGGGATATCATTGCCACATAATAATGTGGATCACTTGTTGGAAATTATGCATTCGATTGGAAACAATTTTGGAATTACTGCTGAAAAGATTCTAGCCGACAACTATAGTCAGTGTAAAATTTATTCCTGACCTGTCAACATGAACATTCTCAACTTTAAATATATACAAACCTATATTTTTGTCAAATTTATCTATAACAGAAAATTAGTTGAAGTTGCCTTAACATAAACTTTATATATATACCTTTGGTAAGCGTGTATATTAATCAAACAAAATTGAATTATTACCATTATTGCTGATATAGTTTCAAATACAAATTATTAACCGTTTGCAAATATACATTTTTTGTTTAAATATATAAATTGTTAGCAAAATTCGATGTTCTGAATATAAACATTGTAATATAAGGCAAGAATTAAGATAACAATAGAAATAAAATATATTGATTATTTTTGTTTTGGAAGGTTTTTCATTACTGACGACCTACATTACCTCCAGTCTATTTGATAAATATTCTTTTTAATTAATCGCATATATTTATAATATTGCACATACGATAGAAAAAGGGTAAACTATAATATATATATAAATTATTTAGAATTTTCATAATTATAGTAGTTATAAAAATAAGTGTTGTGTTTCAATGTGTTGTTTTGTATTGTACTGTAATGTATTGTTCAGGATTGTATTGTGATGTTTTGTGCATACCCAGTTTTGTGTTATTGTAGAAATATTGTTGTATTATAGAAATATTTTATTTTATGGTATTTTATTGAAGAATTGAATTTTATTGTTTAGTATATATAGTGTTGTTATGTATTTTATTTTATTACAATTTATATTGTATTATATTTTTTGTATTATATTTTGTAATTTATTGAGTCGTATTGTAATGTATTGTATTATTTTGTATCGTATTGTATTTTATTGTATTGTATTGTATTGTATTGTATTGTATTGTATTGTATTGTATTGTATTGTATTGTATTGT
>JAUZNC010043391.1:0-17014 GCA_034780395.1 Vannuccia rotundouncinata | reverse complement strand
CGTCGAGGAACCAACCAAGGTGAGGGCGCTCCTGGAACGTCTCAAGATCCTGGCGCTCTAGCATCACCGCACGCACACCAACAACTTCTGAAAAACTTTCCATACCGAATAAATGCTAACATCAGATGGATAGAAATTAGCCAGTTTAACTAAACATGTTGTTATCGGAATGCAATCTGATGCATTTTTTATTTCATTCTATCAGGTCATAATAAAAAAAGACTCAATCATATTATGATTTCATTTCAGAAGTAGTCTTGCTGCGTAACCGACGTGCTCCAGCCAAGATCGGATCTGGCTTCGGCTCATTTCCATCAACACCAGAAAATTATTACAGGGTTATGTATTTTTACGCAATAGACACAATTGTAGCATCTAATGACAACCGATTCAAAAAGAAAGATATCAATTACTGACATTCGTTTAGAATCTGTTCTTTAATTTGAACACTTTGAAAGGCAAAAATACACCACAAGACTTAAAATGGATTCAAGAATTCTATAGTAAGTTCAACTCCCTTATTTTAGAGAGCTCATTGCAAGTTCATCATCACGTGCGGACTGTTTCCACGATACATTCTCTTCTTGTCATCTCATTGACATCAATTCATCAGCAGAATTTGTATTTAGGGTCATGCGTGACCCTAAATACAAAGTTAAGGACTTCATTCAATTCACTTGCTCTTTTAAGAATGCACAAAACCGATTTTTCCCAACCTGTCTATTACAGAATTTTTTAATAAAATAATCTACTTTAATTTTGAAATCTTTAAAAGGTCCACTTTCTGCCAAGCCCCTTTAGTCGGTTTAAATCGGTTCTGTGGTGCCCGTAGCTACTTAGATCTTAATAGTGATCAGTTTATAACACACATAAATCTGAATGGGACACCAGTTGCCACGTAATCTGTTGTCCTTGTCATATGACAATAAAATGGTGGAGGGAAAGGGATTGCAGCTGTTATAAATGCTTCTACCACTCATTTAGATAGTACTATTTCATATATAGTATGTAAAACAGAAAGAGCCCTTCAGGCCGGCACCATGCGTCTGCCCCTAATTCCGTTGTCTGCAGCGAGTGTTCTTTGTAAGGCTAAAACCTGTCAGCAATTCCATAATTTAAAAACTCTCCAAATTTCGCAAGACCTAAGCGGAAGATTTTTTTTAAATTTGATAAAACAGAGTTTTTCATTTGGTTTCGCTGAAATTAATAGTCTATAAGAAATGTTAGTTATAAATAGTCAAAGTTTATTTTTCTTATATTTCGAGTGGTCCAAATGTTTAAAAATCTATATTAATTGATATTTATGATTGTTCACATTAGATCTCTGAAATTTGGCAAAGATGCTTAAGTACATGTAGAATAATATTCAGGCTCAATTGTTAGGGGCTGGTTTCTACAATTAGCAAACAATTTTACGCAAAAATTCTCGTTTTTAAATGTGTTGGCTACAATCAAATTATTTGTAATATTTCAACGAACAAAATAAAAATGTTTTCCAGTACATATTTGACATCGTTGTATTATTTGTTTCCAAATTTATATTTTAATAGGAACATTCTTGCTAATTCAAAACATTATTTCGGGTTGAAATGACATCGCATCGTAGTTATAATTTAAGTAAAGTATACACACTCTCATACCAAATGAATATCCATTAATACAAGAAGGTTATACCCAAAATATTTCGCCAACTTTTGAATAATAATCAATTTCATAAATTTTTGAGAAAAATAAAGAGTCTGCTTTAATAGTCAGTTTTCATGGTATCTTGTTCAGATATAAATAAACGCCAAATAAAAAAGTAACTTTATTGAGCACTTTCGGCTGCAGACTAAACAAAACAAATATAAAGGAAGATAGATTGATAGTTTTATAGATAGGTAAAATTCAAAAAATGTTGGACTCCAAAAATAAAAAGAACATTTTGGATGTACATGGAATTAATTATGAAAAACAATAAATACAAATTCATATTGATGGGTCAGTAAGTGAGTTTGCTTTAGAAATCATGTCTTCTGAAAGTCTCCACAGTTCTTTACCAACGTCATCATTACTGGCCAATGTTGAGGGTTGACAAGGGCAACAATTGACGTAATACTGACCGGACATGACGTCAGTATCCCGATGAACAGCACAGTAGATTGTTGTAGCGGCTGCTTGTTGCTGTGAAGAGGAATTATAAGGATCAGTACTAAGGTCATTGTTTCTACAACATTAATGTGATGTACTCATTAGTAGTATGCAATGGTGATATCTACACCATAGGTCGCATAGTACTATCCCATACTACTGATATTTCGGTTAAATTATTATGGACAGCAAATTAATTGTTTCCTTATATCTTAAACTTAGCGATAAATAGGGAGCTATATTGTTATACTTTATTGAATATAGATTTGCAAATAGAAGCTAAATTCAAACAAGAAATACAAACAAAACGAGAATACGCACTAAAGTTTTGGTAAAAGGTCGAACAAGGAAGAATAGCAGGCGATAGAACCACCAATTGCGACCGAAATCAGAAGACACCATATTCCCCGGGTGGCAGGAATAGACTCGAAGACCCTCCTCGTAATAGCGAATGTGAAGTTGTCGGGCGAAGAGGATGTTACAGAGCTTTGTATTGCCATAATGAAGCATCCCATAATATCGGGAATATGAAGGAGATAAGTTCTCCTCGTTCATGGTGGATTCTTTGATGGAAAGTGTTCTAAACAGAGAAGGATAATTGGCACGGAGTGATTGCGATTGAGAAATGGGACAAGTTTGCTATCGTTTCAGACCTGTGACTCTCAGATGAGAGGACAACAACCCGAGGTTGGGTGGTCTTTAGAAGGCGGGGGAGTAGAAGACGAGTGAGAAAGTGGTGACCCAGATGGTTGACCTGGAATGTTAGCTCGTAACCGTCGGGAGTGATTGTGTGGGGAGGACTGAACACCCCTGCGTTTAGGATGAGGTAGTTGAGGGGTAGTTCCTTTTGGTTCTCTTGCTATAGGCAATGTAAAAGGAGGCTATGCTTAGCAGTGTAATATGAACAAGTTGAGTGAGAGAAATCTCTGAAATTGCTTTTATCTTGTATAAAACTTAATCATATTAGCAAGTTGGAGAGGTGAAAATATTAAATTCTTTAAAATCACAATCAACACAAATAAGAACAAGACTCCACTTTAAAAAAAATCCCGGAAATATATTTACAGATTTCCAAAATTTTAACATTGACCTTTTATCGACGGGGCGATCAAGGTTTGATTCAGCAAAAAAGTTGACTCACCCAGCACGTGATTCTATTTTTAGTATCAGTAGACTCTGATTGGCTGATATGTTATGCACCTTTCTTATACCAGAAATTTTCGGAAGTATTCAAAGTCTTTTAATGAATTTTGAAGCCTATAATTTGAAATCTATATTATATAATCTCAAAAATATATTTATTTAGTTGTCTTTAGATGCATTCAAAGACATAAAACCTTAGAATATCAATGCTTGGTGTCGTTTTATAGGTTAAGCTCCCCGCGTAGCCATATTTCGATTGTGGTTTGTTAGGATGCCTGTATATAATTAGACTATGTTTATGAATAAAACGTAAAGCCTCATATTACATTTCAGAATGTATTTTTTAAAATTTATTTCTGTTTTGTTCTAATTTTTCATATCTGTATATACTATATATTTTTCAATTACATATAGCATATAATTCATAATGTGATTCATTTTTCAAATAATATAATATAATCTTTGTTGGAATATATTCTGTATACTTTTCAATTAGACTGTGAATTTGTTTTCCGTCAACTTGGAATTCCCGAAATGGTCAACGTCCCAATTATTTGGAATTTTTCAGCGAATATAAATGCGGAAAACATGTTTTCGAAAATCTGAATATTAGCATATAGTCGGTAAAAGGATATAAAGTATTTAAAAACACACTTGAATGAATAATTTCAAAAAGTGTACCTCTGCAAAGTTCTTGATCGTCCTTAACACCGATAGATCCATGTAGGCACAGACCACCTGAGCTTCAGGACGTTCGGCCAAAATCCTGCCAACTGCTTCCCTCCCCTTAGTGACGTCACGACAAGCCAGAGTCACGTGACAACCATGCATGCTAAGAGAGCGAGCAGTCTCAAAGCCAATGCCCGTGTTGGCCCCAGTGACGATGGCAAACTTCCCACGTAGGTCACGACCCATCAGAACCTGGAAGTGTCGTATATTGAAAGATAATTGAGGCTTAATTGAAGAATTTTAGATATAAGATTAGTGTGCTGCTCTTTTTTTATCAACATACGTATTCTGTTAATTATTGCATAAAACGTGACCACTAATCACACCTGCAATGCGTTTGTATTTCCATCAAACCTCTGCTGAAACTCTCGAGATTTCGGACTGATCTCTTCAGCGAAGGCCAATCTAGGATCAGTGTGGGTCGTTTTATTGTTGATTGTGCTGCAAAACATGGCACAGATATCGAAAGAGATAATTCCAAATGAAAAACCTGTATTAAATAACGTATCACGAATGTTATTGGTCTATTAAGAAAAAAATCAATCAATTAATATTTGCGAATCTCGATAATAATCTTTTAGCCTTTTTTTGTGAAAAATTCATACTTGATAATAGATTGCAAAATTAATGAATCAACAGAACTACCTACTCTATATATAAATGATATTTCAGTTTATGTTACTCGTGAAAGATGACGATTCCGGTGTCATCTTGTTGGATCTCCCAACCATAAGGCAGCTCTGGTGAGAGGCGCTTCTTCTTTCCTGTGAGCGGGTGATTCCAGTGCGTTGATTTGGTCACATGACTAGTTGTAAAGTAAATAGAGTGTTGAAGAAACAATACAAATATATTATTCTATACATTCAAATACCTAAACAGAGAAAAAATAAAAAAGTTCTAACAAATATTGATTTTAGTTTGACCAAATTTTGTAACCAAATGATTCCAAAGCAATAATTAACTGTTAAAAATTGTTAAAATTGATAATTTTGAACCTTTTGGATATTTGTCCAAAAAATTGATGAATCTATTATCACATTTTTTATTATATAGATCGTCTGTTAATCTAGTAAATAGCGAAGAATCATTAAGACAGTTTTTCCTGCAATAAAAACTTACTTTACATAGAATACATCACCCTCTAAAGTTGCTCTTTCCTCCCAACCAGGGGGTATTTCTTCGTCTGAATCAGTGTCATCAAGCATCTAAAGAAACACAACATTTAAATTAATTCACAGTTTAACCCTTTTGGCAGGATTTGTGACGCTGGGGATTTCACTTGATATAGGCGGTTTGTGATTATAGATGTATACAGTTTTCTGATACACATTTATCACACAAAGAAGTAACTCATTTTCATTACATAACAGCAGGTTAGGCGAGAAGGTTTCCACTGTGTTATTCTGAGAAAAGTTAATACAATCGCTGTCAGCAAAAAGCATGTGTGACTGTTATCGACACTGACCTCATACACACAAGGGTGATGTGCCTCCAACAATCAAGAGAAATATAACTGTCGTATGAACTGTCACCCATCCTTTCCTCAATGTTGGAAGATAATGGTGACTCAAAGAAATATTACAAATTGGACGCTCTAGTAGACTACTATTAATGTAGTTCACACAAAACAATTCATGGTGGTTCTGCATTACTATGGGATGTCCAGTGGCCCCCAGCAAAACTGTACAAGACTTTTCTAACAACTTTTCGAACAATATTATCAACCGGCTAATGATCACTCAAGTTCATTTTAATTGTGAAGGGTACTATGATGAAAGTATCAAAAGCGTGGCAAGAATAAACCGATGGGTAGGAAAATATGGACAAACTCCATAGTTCTGATTTCAATTCGTGTTATAAATAATACTCTATGACGTATACTCAAGATAAAGGTCATGTCATAAAAAACATGAAGAATAAAATGAGTTTCTTGATGGTGTTGCTAGACAGAATTAACGAACTAATTTGTACAAAATTTCATGTGTGTAGAACTGAATGGGCTTCAAGTAGAGCTTTACTAGAAAATACTTTGTAAATATCAGTATTCAGTTATACAAGTTATTCAGTTTGTACAGGTATATATGATGTAGGTAATGCTTGAGATGGGTATATAATTATGCTTATGAGTATTTATGGTCAGTCCTACACTGTTAAAAAGAGCTTGGGAACTATTATGTACAGATAAAATTTTTAATTTATTGATATAAAATGTAATATAAATAAAAGTAATAAATGTATGTAGTATATGAATCGCATATATAATGAAAATTGGTCTACATATTGACTAAGCTAGACTACAAAAGCCATAACTAAGAAAGGTATATTCATTTTACGCTTTCTTATCAGGAGAAGAACGCTAACATCTTTGTTATCCACCTAAAGGGTGGAGTAACAAGGCATGAGAACATAGTATATAGTATACAGTTAAATTATATGACAATATGTTTAGTAGAAACCAAATTAGTGTTTTTTCAATCCTTTCAGGTTATAAAGTCTTTTGCTATCAATTGTAAATTAAGTTTTTTGGTATTTTATTAAAAAATATGTTGAAGCAATAAGTGATTTAACAATCCTCCACAGTTATATGTTTACCTATAAACTGCTGGATACTTGTTACAAAGACTCAAAAGTCGAAATATTAGCATTGCTAGTTGATAACCAAAGAATGTATTGAATTTTTTCATTAACGCTATTAACCAATGTATTATATTCCTCATAACCTTTTCTTACTATATCAAATGTATCTAACAGAGCAACAAAAATGCCCCTGATCAAACTATCCATCTGGTTGGATATAAAGGTATAATACTTTGATGTTGTTCGGGTATTTGTTCTTGAATCGATTCAAGAATCATCTGTCGTTTTGAGGATCATTTTATCAGATTTATTATTGCATAATCTTGGCAACACCATTTTTACACTCTTGAAATTTAGAGGCACCATCGTAAGCCTGGCCACACAATTTGATAATGGTAAACCCAATCGAACCAATTAGTCTTTCAAAACGTTTGCAATGGTGTTGGATGTAGTGTTCGGTACTTGATATAGTCAAACAGGATGTTCAAAAACTTAATAACTACAGGTTACCCATCTTTTAAATAAATATAAACAATGTGTTCAACAAAGAGATGGCACATAAATAATAATAACAAAAGAACCCCCCCCCACTAAACATTTATTCTGGGGAAGCAAAAGATACTCTCACCATCCATCATATTTTTAGGGTGTGTAAAAAGATGCTCTTGCACCCCCACTAAAATGGCAGGGTGGGCAATCGCCCCCCCCCCCCGGTTCCAACATACCTGCATAAAGTATTTATTTAGGTTAAAGTAATAAAGTCTATTTCAAGACCATTACTTTATTTATATAATTCTTATTCTTAAATGTTTACATTTACGATTTGTAAGTAATTAATGCAACCATATTCATACTTTTAATGCTTTCTTGAGTTCTTATATTATATCTGATTTTGATTAAATTTATCTCAAATATTAGATATATTTTATGTTATTTTGACCTCAGACCCCTCTCCCATCTTGAAAATTCTCATCAAATTAAGCATATTTTTTTTTTAAATCTTAGCTGGCATTTTAGGCAAAAAACATTAATTTAATTAATCTCACTGTGTCAGGCAAATAATTTGAATTTGATCAAACACATGGCTAATAATATTATATGCACAGGCATGTTGGAACATTTTGAGGGTTAGGGGGCGGGCTCAATTTGCAAAGGGCACTTTATTGATTTCCAAAAGGCTACCAATAAAATAACATGAAAAAAAAGGAATCACCCAATAATTATTCTCCAATATTTTATTTATATATTTACACTCAGGAAAATAAATGCTTTTCAATATTTTACTTGTATTATCTCAAATTCTATAATAGTAATGAGCATGAAATGTACACTACCTAATTTATAAAAGGGCAGAACTATGTATTGTCCCCATTTTTAATAAGGGGTGTATCCAAAAAATTGAGTGTTTTCCAGAAAGCCAATTGAATATTATTTTTCTTCATATTTTTCAATAATGGAAATATTTTGAAATCGCTACTTATTCAAAATAAAATTGTGTTTGTTAGAGCATTGAAATCTTTACACCAGACAGTGTGTGCATAATCTCACTAAGACAAATCTTTTAAAATTGAGAAACACTACTTATTAAAAATAGGGACTGAAATGTATTTCAATATTAGGAGGGGGGGGGGGGTGAAACATATCCCAGCCCCCCCCTCCCCTTCCTGTTCTGATGTGCCTGATGCAATAAGTTTAGATTGAAAAGCTATTTAAAGTATATTTATTCCAAAGAAAATTGTACAAACAAATTAATTTTTAAAATGCTTTAAGAAAATATATTAACAATATGAACTGATTGTGATATAGGTATATATAATAAATACACTTATTATATAATATTATAAAAATATTTCAATATATTACAAATGTATTTAATATTCATTATATATTAATCACATTAATTTATTATTTACATGAGTACATTTGTAATACATACTTATAACACATTTGTAATAGTAGATATTGTAATACATCTACAGTGTATATAAGCAAAAGTCCAATTTAGCTAGCTGGTTTCAATGTTTTATATTGAATTGTATTGAAATTAAAATAAATAAAACAATAAGGGGATATATAGACTGATTTATTCTCTATAATATACCTATGGATAAATGCACCTAAATTTAAAAGTATGGATAATTACAGAATTATACAAATTACTTTTAAATATAGTAGTCAAGTTTTATTAACTCGAATTATTTAGGTCATGACTGACTTAAAACAAAAATTGCTCTCATATATGTCAGTTAGTTGTTATTATAAAATGAGTTAGTATTCATTTTATTCAATAAATTCAAAATCATTACATCAAGCGTTGCACTTTAAAAAGGTGAGCAAAATCTTACTCAATATTTTACTGTGTATTTGTTGAATGAAACTGCTGATAATTATGATTTCATATATTAATATGCACATTTCAAAATTACACTCTTTTTATATTTAGCTTCAAATGGCATTGATAATTATTTATTTTTCAGAATTATATAACATATTGTTTATAAGTCATAAGTTATTAACTAGTAAGGGTCTAAATTTAAGTGATAATATTATATGTAAACAAAAATGTTTGTAGGTATTAAAATGTGTCAGGCTCACAATTTGCATCTACTCAATTTTATTGAAATGAATTGTTTTTTCACTTTATTAAATAATATATAACAGCTAACAAAATATTTATTTAATTGTTAAGGGACTGAATTTTGCTTGTATATATTCTTGAGCCCTTATAAACTATAATTAGCCACCCAAACCCCGGTTAGAAAAAGTTGTATGCTGGCCCTTGTTATAATATTATATTAAATTGATAGCATAGGTATGTAATAATATTCTGATAATGATATAACTTAAGGATTAGACAAGATATCTAAATTTATATCGATTGATTAAAATTGCTTATACATTTAGTGTAACTTATTGAGAGTGCTAGCATTTATTTTTAATACTAAAGCAACTTTGTAATTGGCTTAGATCAACCTTGTCAATAAATCAGTTAGGTTCACTTGCTCATAATATGAAATATAAAACTATTTTATTTCATTAATTACATTGTTACAATTTGTCTTACTATATTATAACACTTAATTTAATATAAATATGTGTTGAAATTAATAGAAAAATATGAGGATTTTTATTTATATGCAATTGATCTACAGGGGTAGATACAGCTTTTTGGTAAGGGGGGGTCTAGATTTTGAATTTATGGTGAGCAGGCTGCAGAGCAAGCCTATACAATCCAAGCTTCCAAGGAATTTTTTGGGGTTTTTAGACCTTAGAATGCATTTCTTGGGATAATTTTGAGGTATTTTGGGGCCCCAACTTGGCAGGTGTCAGGCGGTCCTGCCCAAAATATTTTTAAAAATAGGATATTATTATTATAAAATTAGTTTTAATTTTCCTGATTTTTGATTCTTATGACAGGTAACTTTGAATTGGGTTACTTAACAGAGGCTAATAGCCTGTGGCTATTTATTCTCAAACCAATGATCAGTGACTCTAAATTTGTTCAATTTGTGCCATTAATTTTGGCTCATCCTATCAACTATGAGTGCATTTTTATCAACTAAATTACTAAAAAATGTACATTAAATACAAGTGTATATTATATAAATACTAAATACAAATGGCAACAGACTTTAATGTGACAAATGATAATTAGTCAAATAAAATTGACTGGCAGAAAATGTGCCTTGGATTTGCCCTAATAAATTTTTGTACAATAGGGGCACTTTCCAAATTTGCTGTCTCCGAATAATGTACAGCCTTGCTGATTGGGATATTTATCAGTGATTATTATAAATACTGCATCTAGTATAGTGTGAAAGGTTTATCTTTGTTATAGTCTATGGTACAATCTTATTATAAACATAAGACCAATTTATGCATATTGATAAATCTGTTATACACACATACATGTGCAGGCATCATTTTTAATAAAGGACCCTCGACCCCTTTGCCTATATATTTTTTATCGTTTAAATGACATTTTTTCTAAATATTATTTCAAAAAGAAAAAATTGAAGAAATGTAAAATGGGGGGTCCGGATCCCCTGGACCCCCTCCCACTGGATCCGCCAATGATCTATGATCATGAAAAATTTCAGTTGGTTTGCAAGAAAATTGGATATTGAAATTAATCTATCACCAAACTTTAGACCCTTGTTGAAAATTGTGCATCCAATCATAGGTACACAATATTTTCAGATGCACAGTGCACAGATAGTGAATGAAACAGTAAATGGGATTCACATAATCAGATAAAAGTAGATTAATACATAATAAATCTAAACTGAAAACACCTACTTTGATAAAATTACCTGCCTTAACCAATCTATTAGTATTTTTCTTTTAAATAGCTGTAAATCTCACAAAGTGTTTTAATTTGAGGGTTGATTTTATAATTTTTTATATTAATATTAATTAATAATAATTTTGTTATATAATAGTCCAGGGCCAAGCTGTCTTGGGCCGAGTTGTCCCATTACCTTTTGAAAAACAACCCCCCTTTGAAAATCCTGGTGACGGCCATGTATACAGAACGTTTTTTATAGTTTAAAATATATTTTAAAATATTTTCAGAAATCATTCTCGACACCTACAATGTCGAGAAATGATTCTGTATACCTATGAGATTTTGAAAATGTTAAGAATCTTGACACCTTTGACACCTTGACCATATAAAATTGGGCTCTACACATGCACAAGAATCTTGGCAATAATTGCCATTAAAAAAAGACATGACCCATGGAAACACAATATTCTTATTTATTCTATGTTATATAGATATAGACTTATATAAACTTATATATATATATATAGATTTATGCTAATTTTTGAAATATATAGAAATAAAAAAGAATTTAAAGTACGCAGAAATTGATTTTTGTTGATATAGTTATTTAAAACAAAAAATATATTATTTTTAATTATGTAACTATACAGTCTTCCTTGTCTAAACATACCGGACGCGCTTAATCGTTAGATTAATTAACCAAATTACTCAAACTTGACTCAAAATAAAGAAACAAATATTTTTCTGTATCTTATCTATGTTAAATAGTAATTATAACATTAACGGACATTAGAAATAGTTTTTTATTGAAATATTAGATGTAAATTCTAGAGTTATCTATCAGTTTGGCTAGACTATATACCCATTATCTTTATCTGTTTGACTAAACTTTTTTCTATTTAATGCTATCCATACTTATAAAGCTATGCTCATCTATCTATGTTTATCAGTCTATGTTTACATATATATCGTTGATATCGATTAATTAGGCAGGTTTCTATGACTTATCCACAGAGACGGTTTCGGGCGACCACCGCGGTCGATTTAAAATGTCTTAGGGCCGTCAGTGAAGAAACACTTAGAATGGGATAGGAACGTTGGAGAGGGGTACACGATAACCCAATAAAACTACGAAAGTCCGCTGGACGTCCTTTATGACAAGGTCCGCGACTTTCACTATAGTCCGGGCCGGAAGAAGTACTATACGAACTAGGAGTAAATTACTCCCTTTACAAAAATCATTTGGAAGTCCTTGAAACTGCATTTTATAATTAATTTTTCACTAAAATTGTAATCGATATTTTTCCATTAAAAAATATTATTAATTTTATGTTATAAAATATAAATGGTCATATTTAATGAGAATTAGTTAATACTTTTTATTAAGTTTCAATTAGATAAATTATTTTTTGAGAGCTTTCTAATGAGATTTAATTATATCCATTATTTAATGATAATTTTTAATTAGATTATTTAATCGTTTTATAATTTATTGAGAAAGTAATTATTTGAAAATATCTTGTATAATTAAAATTAATTTGTTTAATAAAGATTTCAAGATTTTCTTAAGATTTAGTTCAATATCACTATTACATATCAATTTTATTTATAGAATAACAGTAGTAGGCGAAGACGAGGAATTCGAACAAAGACCCTCCTCCACCCTGCATTCTTACTAGTTAAATTTCTGACGAATTAGAATTGAGTATCATGGAATATTAGGAGGTGTGTGAGTTCTTGATTTCATTCCACTTTCTTACAGTTGCTCTGCTACGGTCGTCTCCTTGACACACTATCTCTCTCCCATTTCTTGTAGTTTTATGTGTCCGGTTGATTGGCCGCTACACTATTATAATCCCAATCTTTGTGTTTTTATAATTATATCTATCATCCCATCTATTCAGAATAAGTGCTGTATCTAATTATTTAGTCATGAGAAAATATTGCGTATGGAGAATTTGATTTTTCCTTTAAAAACTTAATTAATTTTTTGTGTATTGAGACTAAAGTACAATATTTTCCGTATGAAGAATTCAAATTTCAAAACAAAATTTTATTTTTCAAAAGTTCGAAGATTTCAAAAGTTCAAAATTTTAAATTTCAAAAGTTCAAAGATTTCAAAAGTTCAAAATTTTAAAACTCAAAATAAAATAGAATTAATAAAAAAAAATCCAAATTTAATTCAATTACAACTATTTTTTAGATATTTTTGAAAGTATATTTTGTACATATTTTTTACAATGTTTAACTAGTTGACTAATGAGACAGAGTATAGCAATGCACAGTTCTAATATAATCTTTCCATGCGTACGAATGTCTGTGGAGTACCATGTCAGCAATTGATTATGTAGTAATTACTCATTGAGTCTTGTCAGATTACTCTTGTTCCATATTAGCTGGCAAGATGTTTGTATCAAACGGCTATGACGGATTGCATGACAAGAATTGCGACTGTTTTAATTTTTAATAAAAATAATTCATACGTGCTGTAAATGTTTAATATTATAACTTTTATACTTATTTACAAATCATTTGAAAAATTCACATTAATAATATTAGAGGGCCCAAATTTCTCTTAATATGAACTACTTTCAATAGTTTTTTATTTCTTTCTTATTTGTTTTCCAGACTATGTACTTTTCTATTGAAGTGTATTCAGCTGAATTAACATCCGGATCCTACGCGATCTGCGATAACTCCTCCCTCTAGACCGAATGAAAGTTCAGATTTCTGCTAACAGGAAGTAGCCACGTTTATCTCCTCGCTTAGAATGTGCAACTCTACAGAGAAGTCTCTTGACCTTAGAGAAGTCTCTTGACCTGCTGCCACAACTGACTTATCACGACGGTATCCACCGTCAGTTGTAGCAGCCTCCCCAATACCTTATCAAGAATTTGGTTGGATTACATGGAGTTGTTATAACAGGCCCGCTAGATACCCAACTACGACATTCATCCAACTCGCTGCCTAGTCAGACTTATCGCGACTACCTCCACCTTCAGTGGGAGCAGCCTCTACCGACTACGATCAGGAATAGTTAGGCTTTATGGGGTTGGATTACATGGATTTGTTATAACAGGCCCGCTGGATACCCAACTACGACATTCATCCAACTCGCAGCCTACTCAGAAATATCGCGACGACCTCCACCTTTAGTGAAAACAGCCTCTACCGACTACGATCAGGAATAGTTAGGCTTTATGGGTTGATCAGAGACCCGCTGGATACTTGAACTGCGAACTCGCGACTATCTGGACCGTCAGTTTCAGCTTCATCTAAACAAGATTATTTTGACTTAAATATATTTATGTTCACCAATCCAGCACCTATTCCAACTACGGCTTCTCCTCAAGCATCGACCTGTTTAGTCTCACCAGCAGTACCAGCTTCTTCCAACTCCTCAACTCCTCTACATCGTCGTCATATACCTCTTCATCCTCCGATGTGCCTATAAGCAAGAGTTTTAGTGCGGACAATGTTCACAAATATTCAGAGACTACTCTCTCCTTGATATGTTTCATTCAAATTCCATGCAATCCGACATAGCCATTTTGTACAAACATCCGTTGGTACAAATAATACCAACTAATACAAACAACAGGAATCTGACAAGGCTCCATGAGTTTACTCTGATCATTAACTGTCATGGTACTATTCAGCAGATATTCTTCTAAATGGTTTACGCTCTTCCGTTCACCATCAATAGAGTATATTTCCACATCCACAGGCTCTATCATCTCAATTAATATTTGGACGCATGGTAACATTATATCAGAACTTTGCATTACTATACTGTGTCTCCTTATAGTCAACTATTGAAATATTGTTAAAGATGTGCAATATATACTTTTAAAATATTTAGAAATGTTTAAAAATAATTACATATATTGACAGACAAATAAAAAAGAGGCTTACAAGTGAACAGTCTATTATAATTTATGACTATATAGTCTATTTAGTCAATTATCATAACAAAGCAAACATAAGCAAAAATAATAAAATGAAAGTAGTTTCCTAAAAAAACGTCATATCTAACTCTATTTGGTGGTTGAGATGTTCTCGTTGTATATCTCCTAGTTATAGATGGAGCGCTAATAGTATTACTGCTCAACAATGTTGCAGACCTTGATGTTAAAGCCTTATGAGTTAATGTGGTTGAAATATCTCGCAAAGACTGACCACAGTCTGTACAGTGATTCACGTCGCGATAATCTCTATAATCTGACCCACAGTTAGGGCAATAATTAAGAGTGTTTGATAACATAATAAAAATACATATATAACAAAGACAGACTGATTTATTGTATTGTAAGGTAATCCGCAAAAATATTCGAATCCCACGCGTACTATGTAAGCAATGGCGTTAACCAATCAGATAATTACCCACAAAAAAATAATTATTTGTCGCTTAATTTATTTATCCACAAAATGTATTTTTACACAACATTTTTTTTTTATACGAAATTTATTTATCCACATTTATTTATCCATAAAATTATTTATCCACGAAATGTTTTTGTCCACAACATTTATTTATCCACACGTCATATCTATTTGTTCAATCTAATTAAATATATATGCATATTGTTTTGTACATTTATCCACATATTTTTATATCATTACCAATTTTATATATTTTAAATTACACATTTTGACCCTCTTCGTACGGCATAGTAAGTAACTGGCTTTATGAATTAACCGATCGAAATAAAGGCACAAGCGGAGCAAACCCGTTAAGGGTCGCTAATGTACGACTTGTACAGTTTTCAGCTAGAAACGAGAAAGTCCTAGGGTGGAATCAAAGCTGATTCGAAACAATTAACACCCTCGACAACGCAAACCGGCGTCTATAATCGACCCGCTGTCTATTTGTCTATATATTATTTCTATGTCTATATATTATTAAATTATTATTATATAAATTAGAACTTACTAATAAATAAATGACTTAAATAAGTGGTGCAATACTTTAGATTTTCGTAAGCAAACGTTTATCTTTCAACATGTAAAATTAAGAAATAATTTGTAGTCTTTTTATAATTAAATGAGAAAAAAATATTTCATTGTTCTTTTATTTGAATGACGGGACAGAGAACCTTTTCTTGTTAATAAAAATAAATAAAAACATGCTGTTTATTATAAAAATATAGATTTCTCTAGACAATGAAAATAACTTAACTAATTACTAGGCCCGTTTTCAGAATTATCCCTTGAGTAAGGAGCTCCTCAATTGATTTAAAAATAATATAGTCTCAATCATAATTGACTTATATATTATTTATCTAGAACGGCAAACTGACCAACATTCAATAGTAATAAACGTCCACGGAGGAATATATCTATATCGATAGTCAATACGAAATTAGCGCTATTTAATTATATACGGTAATAATTTCGCTTTAAAGAGGGTATACAATAAATATATATATAAAAATCAAAAGCCTATTAAAATATATAAAATTGATTGAATACCCTCTTTAAAACGAAACTAAAATCGTATATAATTGAAATGCGTTCTGGACGTTTTTTTGTTCAGTTTGCCGGTCTAAATAAATAATATATAAGTCAATGGTCTCAATTGATTTAATAATCAATGTTCGTTGATCTTAAATGAAGAAATAATAAAAATCCAGTATATACACTAGAATAATTATTTAAAAAATATATATATAACATATTCGTTTTTGAATTATGCGTTGCGTTAGACTTGTAAATAAATAGCTACTCGATTGAATCTAAAAACATATCTATAGTAATTAAATAGTATTTTCATTTTTATTCTTTCTCATTCTAAATTGTTTTAATATACTAATTCATTAAATTTAATATTTTTGCAAAAATTTCATTTCATTTTATTTTAGCTTTAAAGTTGTAAGTTGCTGTATGTCAGAAATATATTTGTTCATATTATCTAGTAAATAAAATTGATTTATTACATCGTTTCAGGCACATATTTCTATAATCAGTATTATTATTATATTTTAATTTTACGTTAGGTATTATTATATATAATTTATTTAGCTGTTTAGTTGGATCATGTTGGAAATTGATACAATAGAAAAGCATGCGCGCCGCCTGGTGGGGGGGGGGGGGGGGGTCGAGGGGTCGAACGACCCCCCTTCAGCATGGATGGCGCCGTTTAAAATA
>JAUZNC010043380.1:0-10045 GCA_034780395.1 Vannuccia rotundouncinata | reverse complement strand
ATTAATATACCGTCATAGTAATTAATATACCGTCATAATAATTAATATACCGTCATAGTAATTAATATACCGTCATAATAATTAATATACCGTCATATTAATTAATTGATTGGAATATTTTTTCTCAAATTAATAATTTCACTAATGTTTTTGATTTTTCTTCGTTATGAAATATTTGTTACAAAACTATTATATCTCTTGAAGTGTCTTTCAATGTAATTAAAAAGATAAAAATTTGTGTTACAAAGACTAACGTTTTTAAATGTTTGTTTTTCACTAAATTTGTTTCGTATAAAATTATAGCCCACTCTCCCTCACGCTCTAAGATGTATGATCGATAACTTTTAGAAAAACCGAAACCCAGAAACCCATATGATGAAGATACTAACGATTTTTATCAAAGTTAAATATTAGGAATAACTATATCTGGGAGTTTTATTAGGTATCCCTTAAATGAACTTATGATGATGTTGAATATTTAATAATTTCTCCGGAGTTCTCATTAATTTACAAATAGATTATTGTGTCATTTATTGTACTACTAATTATCTATTTCATTCTTTAAATATTTATGCAATCCCTAAACAATTACTACACAGTTCCAAACCTTTGAATACCTTTCTGATGCAGTACGATCCCAAAACCAGTATCAATAATACTCTTTGTATCCGAAGTAATGCTAGGCTCTAACACAGTTTATCAATCGATCAGTCAGTAACCGAGTGGTCTAAGGCCTTGTGCCCTGGATACCCTGGTAGCTGCAGGTTCGAGTCCCCCAACAGGTCGACTCCCGTTGATACTGTGACTTCTCTTATCGACAATTATTTCTTGTTATTCTCTCTCAATCTCCTGTCTTCTCTCCTACTCTACTCCTCTCTCCCTCTCCTCTCTCTAGGAACTCGACGAAGCAATCAAAAAGGTATTTTCTACAATCCAAAAGGAGATGGAAACAGCCGCCTACAAGGCGTCCTCTCTTCCACCGTCACCAAACGCGAACAAAGTCACCTTTATCTCTACTGCTAAGTGAGAATAAACACTTAGTTGAATTATACACAGAGACATATTTCTTATTGTGTCTTGCCTGGGGTTAATATATGACCGAATAAGATGTGTATTTTTTAATAATTATTTAATGACGTCATCTTTTAGGGAAGGTATTGATTCGCACACCCTCATCTTCTCATCTGCGGAGAAACGGTTAATTTGGGAGAACACTTTGAAAGAAGTAAAAAACCAACTTGGTAAGAATTCTAAATTCGTTAAAGTGTTCCCATTATAACTTAATATTTTATCACAATTCTTTGATAATCCGATAAAAAATAATTTCAAATTTGTAATTAATTATTTCCAATCACTAATTTACTCTTTTTATTAAAATTACACGTTTTGATTTTGAAAATTGTTGATTATTTTTAGTTAAAAAAGTAAAAGTAAAATGAAGAAATTATTTTCGTTTGTTTAAAAATATGTGATGGCTCAAAAATGTAGTCGATGAATTTCTTTCATTTTTATTTGAATGATTGTGCTCATATAAATGATAGTTGGATTCATTATTCGTCTGCAGAGTATACAACATGAATCAAAGAATCTTCTGGATATCCCCTTCTGTTGCTAGGGAGACAATTCTCTTCGCTCAATTTTCGAATACTCTTTTCCTCTATGAAGCGCTCTTCTATTTTCTTCTCCTTTTTTCTATTTCAAATCTCTTCTCCTTTTTTCTATTTCAAATCTCTCCACCTTCTTTTCTATTCTTCTCTCTTCTTTTCTTCTCCTCTTTTATGCAGTGATGTATTCTCTCATGTTCTATTTGTTGACAAGTGCATATACCATAGACGCACACTTACATATTTGTGGTAGTTGTATCAAATAAAACGGCTGGCTTCATTTTCCGACGCCTTGTTAAAGATACAAAATATATCGTCGACATTCTAAATTTCATCCTGAATAGTTAGGAATTCAACAATTCGGTCACTCTGAATTAAGGTACGAGACAAGATTCTCACAATGTCGACAATTCTTTAACATTTATCGGAATGAAGCATGCATGATGGAGATGTTAACGAGTGCAGATATTATAGACTCAGCGTGCATGCTCTGTGGTATTGATAAATTGGTGAGGAATGTTATCTTCGCCATCTTTCCACTGCAGGTAAACAGAGAAGTTTCAAACAGAACCGTTAGCAACAGTGGTTATGCTAGATTTGGAATGATGGCCATGTTTAAAGTGATCCATTAATGCAGAACTAGACACTTTGATACTAATTAATACAGTATATGTATATTTAGGGTCATGTTATTTGTTTTATCAAGTTTAACATGCCATGGGTAGTGATTTACTAGCTAGATTCATTTAAAGTAATGTAATAATAATTATAATTTGGATGTAACTATATTCGTATATATGGGAGTCGTTCATGCATAACAATAAAACTAGTAAGTGAGAAATCATTTCCTGTCTACTACGTTGGGTACAATTTCTATAAATATTAAAAGAGTTATTCGTTATGAAGTAATTTCACTAAAAGTTTAATTTAAATATGATAACTCTTTTTATCCATGAAAGATTTACATAATTGAAATAAGCTTTTCATGAATGAAATTAATACCAATATATTTTATAATGAAGTTCTCTCATCAACTCAATAAAATCTTCTTTTCGTCTACTCCAGTAACGGTAGCCCACACCCCCTTGTTCTACCAAACACTGCAGATAACGAGAACACGCTCAGGAATGGAGGTATTTCATTGTTTCCTATCGAAGTGTTTCAACTTCCTTCCTCTGATCTCCTCTTTTTTCTTCGCTTCTTTTGTTTAGTTCTCGTGTGCTGCTCCTATTGAAGGGCTCAACATGCACCATCACCGGGATGTTTGGATCTGCAAATCGGACGGTTTCACAGGCCATCTTTGTCTTTTAAGTCTTCAGCCAGATCCTATTGTCACGCTCAACATTCCATTGACCGGTTGCAATTCTAGAATCACGTGTATCTGTCCTGTTGCCGCTTTTGTTCGACCACTAAGAAGGTAAGGATCCTGTCGCAACATTTCCTTTTGAAGCTAAAAGTTTTACCATTTCCTTGTAGGTCTGGAAGTGGTCGCAGGTCTGTGCATCCAGGTGGCTTAACACCAGAAATGGCAGAACATTTGCAGTCCTTCATGGCAGCTAGTAACCAACACCATCAGCAGCATCTAGAGGAGTCCATTCCGGAGGGTGGAGGGGGGACATGTGACGCAAGTTCAGACTCTAGTAGTGCGTCGTCTGACTCAGAGTTGGAAACTGGCGAAGGTGTTGGCCTTTCTATTGGAGTTCCCATCTCAAGAAAAGGTGAAAGTAATTTATTACGTTTCATTTAATAATGATGGCTAAATATAACTTTCTTCTCTCATGTTGCTTCTAGAAAGTTCGGAAGAGTCTTCGAGTAGCGGAAAACAGCGAAGGCTGACTGATCCATTCAAGGCGACAATGTGGTTGGGCACTGAAGAAGGACTGTAAGTCAAAATGTTGTCTTAGTTTTACTAAAGATATTAGGACGATCGATGATCACAAGTTTTATAATTATTTTTTATTAAAGATATTTAATAAAATTATGAATGAAGTCATTTATTTTTCAACACTGTTCAATAAAATATATTTTTTAAATTTTGTTTAAACTTAAAGTGATTATCGATCATATGGATCATCCTAAGACGAATCCAAGATATTTTAATTGTACAATTATCTAACATCAAACAACAAATATTAAACTTCATACAACGAACCTGAAACAACAACATCATTCATAATACAACAAACATAAAACACAAAACTTCATTAAACTAAAAACTGAAAACTAAATTATGATAGAAAAATTATAATTTATTCCGCAATTATAAACATTGCTTTATCGGAATTCCTAAAGCATTCCATTAGAAGCTTTGATATAAATAGCTGTCCAAAAACAAGAGCTTGTGGTTATAGAGTACAAGTTGGGTTCTCTTTTAGAGTTCTGGTGTTCTACTCGACGGACAACATCAAAACAACAAAGAACAGAATGAAACTGCAGCATTCAGCAGGTGTTCTCAGCATTCTAAACCTTGAGAACAGAGTATTTATATCATTGACGAATGGAGATTTGGTTTTATACAAAAGAGATGCTGGTAATTATATGAATATTGTAACAACCTTTGCTTTACATGTCCTCCTTACAGACCATTTCTTTCCTCTCCTCTCCACAGAAGGAGTTTGGTGTACCGACAGCCCAATCATTTTCACGGTGGCCAACCAGGGCCAACCGATTGTTCGAATGCTGGCTGTTACCGGGCAGATTTGGTGTGCTTGCCAACGAGATATCATTGTTGTTAATCCCAACACACTAAAACCAGAGGTGTTAATTACTGCTTTCTCCTCCTTCTTCTTCATCTCTCTCTCTCTCTCTCTCTCTCTCTCTCTCTATTCAGTTTTACTTTCATCTTTTGTAGCGCATCTTCACAATTGGAAACGCAAACGAGACAAGACCCGTGCATTTGCTCAGCTGTGCTGGACAGGCGGTTTGGATAGCCCTCAAGAATAGTTCCCGGGTTTATTTATATCATGCTACAAATTACGAATACTTGCTTGATATGGACACCCGCCAAGATGTTACTCATCGCTTGCAGTGTGAGTTTTGATCCATAATTCCGAGAATTGAGATATCATCTGACTCCTCTGCGAAACCCTTTCTTCTGCAGACACCGAAGACATCATCTTGAAGCACAAAGAAGCCTGTCTGCGACTGACTTGTCTGCTCGTGTGCAAAGACCTGCTCTGGGTTGGAACATCTGCGGGGGTCATCCTCACAGTTCCAACTCCAAAGGTCACTTCTTCAACCACTCGGAGCTCCATTAAAGTTCCCAAAATGAAAAGTAGGATCATCAATAAAATCGATTCTGTACATTAATCCAAAATCTTGATCTGTCTATTCAACCATTCTTTCAGGCCTTGAACGAGGGCATACCGGACACGTCAGGTTCCTTGTATCTGTGGAGAGTTCGGCCAGCTGCACCCCGCAGCACCCTCTTGTCTCCTCTGCCTTCCGTAGGGCCTCCCTGTCACCTTGCACTACCATGGCAACGCAAATGAAGGTGATCTCAGGCGGCGATGGATATGAGGAGTTTACAAGAGGCTCTAATTCTCCGACAGACCCCGGAGAAATCGGGAAAGATGACAGTGTTAATCATTTGCAGATATGGGATGTTCAATAACAAGAATTCATAAGAATAATTTTCAAATAGAGACTATCTGTGACTATGTTAATAATTAGATTAAATTATTCAAGTATCTTGATTTTATTATTCAGTATTATACGTACTTTATTATCTGACTACTTTTGAAGTAGAATATATATATTTATAAATTAATTTTTAATTTCAAAAATATTTTCACAAATATTTTTCAAGATTTTATGAATGAACATGATAAATTTAACCAAATTGGTCGGAATAATTTTCCATTATTTATTCAATCTATATATCAAGAATGTATTATTTCGTTAAAATTTTGTACACATGATTTAAAAATCGTTTCTCTTTCCAACCCACTTCTCTTTCTGTTGTCTTCTCTCTTCTCCTTCTCTTTCGCAATCTTCTGTGATGAGCATATTATAGTCACAACCTTCTCCATTATGCGAGAATCAACGCATCAACTTCCATTTTTCCTCCATCTGGTCTTGAAGCAAGTTGCCGCTTCAACTGAGCACAAAATACATTCTATGGTTGAAATGATTTGCCGCAGAAATAATATTATTTATTCTGTGAATTAGGCGACCCATGACAACTCAAATTTCTACCATGTAGGCTGTTTGATCTTGACTTTTATTTATGTACATTGAATTTTAGATAAAAATATAAGTTTGTAGTAGTCTTGTATGCATCTTGATAATTATTACATATATAGCCCCTGGTCTGACATGTACTCTACCAACAATCACAGTCCACAACACAGATTGTATTGTGTCGGTCGTCTAACTTTTGATGAATGTAAAACTTTGCATCATTTACGTCATAACGTTATTAAACAACTGATAATATGTGGCAAAAATAATATGTATACAGTATTAGAAAATGGTTATTCTTCCAAATACACATATACACGCGCACTCACTGGTTTTTCATTTATTTTCTAATTAATAGCAGAAGTATTTTAATCATAACCAACACATAATTTTGTGATCGTATTAACTGTGGGGATGTGGGGATGTTTTACATCAAACAATTTTTGCTGTAAATCTTTTACATTTAGCTCAATATATATTGCAATAAAAAATGTTATTGTAAAAAAAATATTTCAAGCACAAATTGTTACTATCAATAAAAT
This sequence comes from Vannuccia rotundouncinata, assembly GCA_034780395.1. NCBI lineage: Eukaryota > Metazoa > Platyhelminthes > Proseriata > Coelogynoporidae > Vannuccia > Vannuccia rotundouncinata. The sequence goes on along the minus strand of JAUZNC010043380.1, from coordinate 3,717 downwards.
ATTTAGTAGGATTAATCAATCATACATGAATTTACAATTGCAATTTTTATATATGCGTTTTGGAGATAATTATCAGTAAATTGTTCCCCTTTGGAAAAATGTGTTTAGCCATGTTCAATTCGAATGGACGATAAAGTGGTAAATATTTAGGAAATTGCATCGAGTGTTCAACAAATAATTAATTGAGTACCAGATACATGACAGGATAATTTCCTATCATATTTCAGTTGATCAAAGGGGAGATATGGAAGGTTGAAATTTTGATTAACGATAAGGATATTGATTCAAACTATTTTTTGGGGGTATAAAAACAGTTTATAGACATATTGCTTATTCACATAATTCAACGTCTTGTTTTTTCCACTTGATCGGACACACTGAAAATATTTATTAAACACTATAATACGCTATAAAACGCTATAATATATTATACCGATGTTCTGGGAAAATGAAACATTCGATGAAAGAATACCACAAATAACTGGAGTATTTCGCGGATATATTTCTCCCGTGATAGGCATCATTGGACTTATTGGAAACATCCTTACTGTAATTGTTTTCAGCAAAGACAAAAGAATAACTCGATTTGGAGTTTACTGTATTGCCTTAGCTATAGTTGACTCTTTGGCAATCATAAGTAACACGATAATGGACGATTTTCTTGGTCGAGGGATGAAATACATTACTAACGGGACTTTATATATTAAAATGGATGCCATTTCAACGCCATGGTGTAAAATAATGGAATATATTCCAAACGTAATGTACTTTTCAAGCTCATATATCATGGTTCTATTTTGTTTGGATCGTTTGCTCTCCATTTACTATCCTTTCCGATTTTCTTATCTGCGATATAAAAGAAATTCTGTTTTGGGTTGTATCGGAATTGTGATAATGGGATTTCTGACAGCAATACCATTGGCGTTGATCCATTCACTAATAACAGATGTCCATGATGAAAGCAGACAACTTTGTGAAATCCACGAAACCATCATGTCCGCCTATGGAATGTACTTTAAGACAGTCTGTATTTTCGTATTTCCAAATATTGCAGTGATATTTATCAATCTGGCGATTTTTGTAGAATTTCAACGTATCAGACACGCCAGGAGATCACTATTTGCCCGAAACCATGACAATAATCCAATCGATAAATCTTCTGAGATGTCCCGCATAGTTGGTCATCTTGGTTTAAGCTCAACATTTCTTTTCTTTTCGCTGCCATTAGCTATTATAATACTGGTTCGACTCTACCATGAAAAATGGCATAATCATATAAATGTAGAAGGTCCATTTTATCACACAATTAAAAATCTCAGCAAGTTATTGTCGTCTGTAAAGGACTTAAACTATTGTTTCAAATTTTTTCTTTACTATTCATTTTTGCCAATGTTTCGATGGGGTGTTATAACTCTCATTTGTCAACGATTTTTTTATTCCCGGAATAACAACGATGGGTCATCTTTTCGTAACTACATCAACAGAGGAATACAAAAGTTTAAGGAGCATCAATAAAAAATGTTTCAACAGTATATAATGTTAACACAAAATATAAATATTCTACATGCATATATATATAACTTTAAGTATTATATAAATGCATTACGCCAAATTCATTTACGATTGTATACAACAATAATTCTATAACTATTTTATTCCATTATCAATCATAGCAAATTATTATTCATTTATAACTAATTTACTATTAATTGTTCAATATTGTAAAACTTACAGCTTTATAAATTTTGATTATATTAAATTCCAATAGTCTTTTATGTTTGAATAGCATATTGTTTCAAAGCTCCTTGACTACATAACGAAGAACTTACAAAATGTTTCTGAAAAGAATGTCTATGACTTTTAATACCATTTGATTATTTTATCAATTTAAAATAAGTTGCTATACATTAATACAGTAGTCTAATTTTGTTAACATATAATATATAAATTAATATATAACCATTGTATATCTCGAGTTATCTATATAACAATTGTTCCACACTATCGAGAATGTACGCATAAATATAGATAATAAAAATATTTAATTTATATGAACCATTTGGATTTTTCGAAATATATTTTGTTAATTTTAATGTTTTATATGTAAAATTTATAAATGTATTACTTATGCGTTGACCCTTGTTGTGGAATAAACGCAGAATATATAACTTTAAACTTAACCTTAAACTGGTCTAGAAATTACAAAAATAAATGATATTTCTGTTTTTTGAGTAAATAGTAGTATATATTTTTATCAAATGAATAAAACAAATATTAGTGAATATAATTAAGGGGATAATATTTCAACAAATACCGTTTTCTAATATTCTTCTATTCTCAGAATAGGTAAACTCTAAATAAAGTAATTTTACCGAATGCATACAATAATTTTGAGAGAATCATCTGAATTAAAAATGAACATGATATAGTAATAATATATTGAATATTCCATCACGAAAAAACATTTTTTGAAATATTTTAAAGGGAAGAATATTATTACACAACTAAAATGTTCCAGCCATATAAAAAACCAACACAATTCATATAAGTTATACTTTACAAAATTGGGTATTTGCGGAAGTTAGTGAAGTATTAGTAACAATTTATTGAGCGGAAGAACCGAATTAGTTCAATGAATTACTGTTTTAATTACTCTGGGACTGTGTGTATAGGTAACGGAACTGTAAATAATTAATAATTAGATGATAATTAATTCGTATTGCAGAAAGAAGAATAAATTGCTTACTGAAATGCAAGCTTTCTGTTCCTTTTTAATTTCATCATGTCGCAAAAGGAAAATCCAAATTCGTAATTTTTTAAAATCTGATCTATAAAATAAATACTAACGTACGTATGATGTCCTAATAAATCAGTATACTAAAAAGTTTATTTAAATAATGTAATGGAAAGTTTAGGTTCGAGTTAATTCGATAATTTTGTATATTGAGTTGCATTGAGTTGCATGATAGACATTCCACTATAATAAGTAGCTATAGTTTAGTACCTACATTAAGTAAGTACCTACCTACATTAGTACACAATCACAATCATAGAGTAAGATATAGGATACATTCCACTATATAGTCAGTAACTATCCTTATACTATATTATGTGGAATATTAATTATTATATTTATAATATATTAATTGTCTAAAGAATATATATATATATATATATAAATCGTTCTTAAATCGTTCTGTGTGAATTTGACCCAATTAAAAACTAAATTTAATATTATATTTTAATAAAAGTTAGAACCAAATTAAAGAATATAGACCGAGCAATATGATGCATGGCAACTAAATTTACCCACTACTAACTATGACAAGTCATAGTTAGCAGTTTCTTATGGAGAATATAGAGCTTATAATAAAAATAAATGCATTAATAACTCCAATGAATTTCGTATTGATTAGTGATTATTGATATATAGATATATGTATATATTATATTAAAACAGTCGAGCCAGTTTTTTAGCGCTTTTAGCATAGAGTGAGAGTTCTTGTCGCTCGCTAAATGGTGTAGCCATATAGGTAAAGAATATAATATGATCAGTATAGTTACTAATATAATGTAATAGTTTACAATATGCATATAATAGGTAGAATATAAGATAATAGAGATAGAATAGAGATGATAGCTAGAATAGAAGATGATAGAAAGAAAAATAGATGAAAGATAGAATGTGATAATAGGTAAACTAATGTAAGCAAATGT